>OX638133.1:11534101-11806229 GCA_951804985.1 Dryomyza anilis
GGCTTTTGAGAGACTAATAGCCGAAATCGAAAGATATATTTTGTGTAAAAGAAAAAAAAAACATAACAAGCCGTTTTCAAGTCAAATTAATGGCCATTATCAGCTCAAGATAAGATCCTGTTGGTCGTCGATGTTCGTCATGTTGGTCATCGATAATTTTTCGATTAATCGAGGTAAAAATTCATTGTTGGTCGATTTCTAATAAGAAATGTCGACTACGGTATCATCGATTATGTACCAGGGACTAAAACCATTTGTAATACCGGTTCCAATTTTTTTTTTAAATAGCAGTTCCGGTTCCGATTCAAAAAAAAAAAAATAATAAATTTCACACATTTTTTTAAAAAAGACTTCTATTCCGCCTGAGACAAAATTTCTGTCATTCTCTGTCATAAGGAATATTTCGGGCATATTTCTGGCAAACGCACAGCTAAATGGAATATCTTGGAAAGTGTATAGCAGGTTGTAAAATTTGATATTCAAACTCCGCCTTTGTCTGTTTGAAATATGTCGGTAAAATGTTTCTAAGCTGCCTCGACCCTGCCAAACATTTTGTCTGGGACGGTTTCAAAAATTAAAACGGTTCCGATTCCATTCAATTCCAAAAATCGGTTGCGGTTCTTTGCAATCCCTGATTAAAACCCAAAATCCATAATCGAAGGCGATTTAACACTCACTACACCATTTTCAACTGAAATTAAGAAAATCCCATATGAAAATGAGAAAATTTCTAATGAAGTTCAGAATTGAAATTGTGAAAATTCCAAATGAAACTTAGATTTTTCCATTTTAAATTGAGAAAATTATAATGAAATTCGATTTCAAATATAAAACATGGCAATTGTAATTCAGACATTTCATTTGGAATTCAAAACATGTCAATTGTAATTTAGAAATTCCATTTGATTTTCAGAATACATTGATATTCATAACATTACATTTGAAATTTCACTTTTGAACATCGAATTGGAATTTCTGAATTAAAAATTATGTATTTTGAATTTCAAATGGAATTACAATTGATGTCTTTTGTATTTCAATTGAACTTTTCTAAATTACATTTGTAAATAGTATAGTGTAATAATAAAGCGAATACCGTTTAATACGAATATCGAATTCAAATTTATTATTAACTGTGATGCCAAACTCACCACAACATATTCTCATCGCGCACAATATTGCAAAAATCCATTTCGATGGATTTGATTTTGTGATTCATCACAATGCCATCGTCCTGCAGATCCAGGCCACGTATCATTTCAATAATGTGATCGTATGGACAGCCGCCTGCCGCAGTGGCGGACAAATGCAGCGGCGTCGGCTGCAGGAAGTTACAAATATCGCGCAAGCGATTTGTTGGTGGCACGGCGGCAACAGTCTGATGATTAGGCGCAACAACGACTATGTTGTTGCTGCCGCTGCTGCTATTGTTATTGTAAGTGTTGCTCTGGTTGACAGCATGCGGCAGCATGTTGTTGTTGCCAATTATATTTGCCATCTTGGTGGTGGTTGCTGTTGGTTCTGTTTGTCGTCGACGTTAAAGCGTTGTTCCCAGGCTGTTGTTTCTTATCGATGTTGTTGCGCGCTTTATGTACTAGTTGGCAGTCTTTGTTGTTGTAGAGGTGTTTGTTGTAATTTCAATTTATATATAAAAAAAATTGATATTCTTTACAGTATATGTTGTTTCTCCTGTAAAAAATCCACCTGCTAAAGGCTGCCGCCGTAATTAGTGGCTCAGCTGCTGGATTTTGCTGCGTATTTTCTAAATTTTATTTTTTTTTGTCTATTTTAATTTCAACTTATTTTACGACTCTGCTCTGCTGCTGGCTCGTTGGTTGGTTTGGTCGCTGCGACGACGATATTGCGAAAAGCGAAAGAAACGCAAAAGAAAAGCAGCGAAATTATGTTTTATGGCTGCTTCGTTGTTGGAGGACTTTTTCGCTGCCACTGCGTTTGTCTGCTATTTTTTTTGTGACCAACTGACTGCTGCTGCTTTCCGTTTGGCAGCACAATTTTCTAAATTTTGTGAGTTTATTTGTTACTACTAAATGCACTGTTGGTACTATTACTGATTAACAAAAATTTATAATATTTACAATAAAGTGTAATTTAATTAGTAAAACGACAAACGACGTTTATAAAAAAATGTGAAGTTTCTCGCGCTTTAAATGAAAGAAGAATGAAAAAATTTTTTCCATTTGCTTTTTGACAGCCCGTTTGTAATCAACGCCGTCTGACTTAATGACGGCTGACAGCCGCCTTCAGAATTTTTAGCCGACGAAAAATGTAACGGCCAAACGGAAGTCGTTACAATTGCAATTGGTGTTGCCAAATATTTTTTAACATTGAGGCCATAGATGCCAACCTAAATTCCCTCGAAAAATAAAATAAAATACCTAAATAAAGCTTTTTCCCAAAAAATCTTTTTCACAAACGACTTATGAGGAATTCCCACGTGGTAATTTTAAATGTGTTCTAGAACACTCCCACATTCATTAAAAATTACCACAGCAAAAAAAATTAAGTCAAAAATATCACAAACATTCCCAAATAATTAAAAATTACCATATAAATCCCATGAAAATTGAAAACTACTTAGAAAAACCAAAACTTAATTTTTTTCACATAAAATACAAAATTTATATTTGGTGTGTTCTTAAATTGTAATTCCATACAAAAAATTCCGTACAAATAAAATTATTCAAACAAAAACAATAAAAGAATTTTCATTGGTTCGACAGTTAATATGGACTGCGAACTGAAAATTACAATTCAAAAACTGTCAACGTCAAAAGACAGAAAAGGTTTTTTTCGATACATTTCTAGCTAATGAAATTCTTTTTTAATTAGTAAATTAAATTGTAATATTTTTTGTTTTACATATTTTTGACAAATTGTGTCATAAATTTATTTTACTATGATCAACTCATCAAGTCAAATGTCAAAATAACTCGATTTTGGTTGCAAATGTCCAAGAACTCAGGATGTTTGTTATCAGTCAACTGTAAATATCTTTTCATTGCTGTTGTGGCAAACATCTCGTAACTATCTGCATATATGTCATATTTAAAAAATATTCATAGTTTTGCTGCAACTTTATTGAAACTTATGGGATGTTTGAATATTTGCTACAAGGCGTAAATTTAAGCAGATAGTTGCAGCAATACTTTCATAAACATGTTGTTTTCTTAGTGCATCTTTGTTTTCTTAGTGTACATTTATTTTGGTGTAGTAAAAATTTTAATCACAAATTAAAACAATTAAAAACCGCCGGAAATCGATTAAACTGGCAACACTGGTTGTAAGTTGCACTAAGAAAACAAAGATGATTACCAGAAATATCACAGCCCTAAATATTTGCAAATTATTTAGATCGTCTTTGAGGCAACCATCTCTCAAGCAGTTTTAAATATGAACATTTGGTTCGAATTTTATAACTCTACTCTAAGTATGTCAGGAGTTATACCAATTTTAATGTTTTGGTTGTATGGGAGTTGCCACGCCTCGTGGTCCAATCTCGCCCACATTCTACGTGGCTATTGCAGTTTTAAATATGAACATTTGGTTCGATTTTTATAACTCTACTGTTAGTATGTCAGGAGTTATAGCAATTTAACTGTTTTGGTTATATAGGAGGTGCCACGCCCAGTGGTCTAATCCCGCCCACATTTGGAAAAATGATAAACAACCACAATATACATCATTGGGCTAAATTTCAATACTGTGGCTATCTTATGTACATAGATATTTGCATTTAAAAATTCAAGTTTGACACGCCCATTTTTGTACCGAATGGTACAAATTTCAAAAAATCCCGTCTTAGTGCGCGCCTACGTCGGGAGATGAACACCCTGTCCAAATTTCATGTTCCTAGGTCTAAGGGTTTGGTCTGGGCGTTGATCGATCAGTCAGTCAGTCAATCAGGACTTGTTCTTTTATATATATAGATGGACAAGTCATAAAGTTTTCTAAAATGTTTTTTGTTTTTTTCGTTAACCGAAAATTGGTTTAAAAGAGACTTTTCTATATATTGTTATTGTAAAAATAAAAATGTTCTGTATTTATGGAAATGATTTTAGCGGTACGGTACGGCAAATAAACCCAGCCAACCACATTCCCCTTCCTAGCAATTGCTAGATTTCGCGCCTTCGCAAAAACTTCCTGAACGATCTGTCAGACATCTTAGAAATAAATATAGGTAGATGATTATCTTCCTCAATTACGTCAAATGTATTTAAGGGGCTATCCTTCCCTCTATGCACCTTTAAAAACAGTCAACAATAGGGTTACATGAGTTGTGGTATCAAAACGGCTCTTCCAGAGTTAATTGGGTCCATGCTCGAAAACTGCACTATCACTTTAACCAACCAAACATTTTAATAATAATTTTAATTTTATTAAAAATAAATAAATGTGTAATGTTGGTTTTATAAATGAAACGGTTGCAAGCGGATATCGTGTTGGTAACGATTTCAATCCCCCTGCATTAATTCATATAAATGCATACTCCAATTTTTCGTATCACGTACCAAATTTTATGTTTAATGATTATGTTTAATGATTATGTTTAATTCGAATATGGGTTACTTTTATATAAAAACCTAATTTAAATGGTGAGTTGTTAGACCACTAGTTTTTGAAATTCACACATTTAAAAATTTACATTGTAACTAATAAAAAATAAAACTTTATTTTAAGTTTATCATACTATGTATGTAATTTATTTGAAAACTTTATAAAGTATGAATTTAATTTATAGTTAAATGCGTTACTGTGTATCGACTGGAATGTTTAAACCTTTTTTTTTATTTAAGATATTAAATACAACAAATCAATTATAATCAATTAAAAATCTAAAAGAAATTTTATAAATAATATGTTTAACAAACAATAAATTTATACAAATTTAACATTAACAGCATTTCGTAAATTTGTGTGGTAAATAATTAGACAATGAAAAACAAATAATTTTGACAATGTGACATAAGTCACAGCATACATAGATTAACATAAATATCGCTTATCTTTAATATATGCTTTAAAACAATCTTTTTTTATATGATGGACAATTTTATCTTAATAGAAGGCATAGTTTTCTGCTTAATGTCTGCTTATTTGTTCTTGGTAAATGCTGCAACATATATAAAATCTGAGCTCGTATCAAACGATAAGATAACTTTAAAATTAGTGATATTATGTAGTAGAGTAAATAAATCTTTTTTTAACAATTTTGCAGTTTCATATAAAGCAAAAGTTTTATTTTTTTAATTGGCTATATAAACCAACAAAAACAGATTTTGGAACTTTAAAAATATACTTTAGCTGAAGCATTTCACAAATAACATATGTAACGAATATATCTAAAACTTGTATTAAAAACTTGTAAGGTTTAGGTATAAAAAAATTATTACTTTTTCTTAGATTTACTTAGTTTTTTTTGTTTGCCTAAACATAGACTTAAAGACGGCATAAAAATGTATGACACCCAGTAGCGAACAGCTTTACTCCGGTCTCCAACTCCAAAAGAAAAGCACTTCTTTTCACTTGTTTTTGAGAAACAGGTCAGCATGAGCATTTGCTCTTCGTTTCGGCAGTTGTTTGATCAGCAGAATTATTTAAATTAAATTTCTCACTATCAGCCAGATCGGCGGCACTTATTAGTTTGTCGTTGAGCAGTATCTATATGAAATAAATATGCGGTATTATAATTATGGTATTTCTGAAATAACCAAAAAATCCCTCTGATACATACCTTGTTGACTAAAGCTCGGGCTGCCTCATCTATGTTGACGTTCTCCTTGGCTGAGGTCTCAAACCAACCCGCAAAACCATTCTCACGCACATATTCATCCATCTTATCGGGGGTAGCGACAATGCCCTGTTTGTCTTGGTCGCACTGTGAGACAAAAAATAATGAATTTAAAATTTTAAAATTATAAAAATTAATTATATTCAATAAAAATTTATGTATATAAAATTTTTAAAAATGAAAATTGGTTCTTAGAATGTGTGCAAGTTTTTTAAAATTTAAAGTATAAACTAAATTTGTCGACAATGCAGTGTTTCCTCTTCAATTTAGCAAACCGAAATTGAATTAAATTTTTAACATCATACAAAATGAGGATTATTCGACTGCTTACCAACTTTATATATTACCAACATGAACGGACAATTTAGTTTATTATTCATATGTGTTTATCTAAATTTAAAATCTAAACTAAATTTGTCGGTAATACAGTGTTTGCAGTTCAATTTAGCAATATTTACAGCAAATGGAAATTGTACTAAATCGAATGACAGCATACAAACAGATGACTATTCGACAGTGTACCGACTTTATATATTACCGACAGAAACCGATAATTTAGTTTATTCTACAAATTTAGACAAACTCTCAAAATTATTTAGTTCCTTAGTAAACTAATTTGGGTTTTAAGTGTGTGTGTGCGAATCTATCTAAATTTGAAGGCTAAACTAAATTATTGGGGTTTCTTTCGATCGTAATTTGATAATCGGAATTCAGTTAAACAGGCAATTAATAGATAATTATTTGTTTGTTTATTGTCATCCAATTTAGCTTAATTTAGATTGCTCAAAAATGTGCTAAATTGAATACTTAGGGTTTGTGCGAATTCGACTAAATTGCTGACAAAACTAAATTTTGTCGGTAATGCAGCGTTTACTTTTCAATTTAGCAGCGTTTACTTTTCAAAACAGCAAACAGACATATGATAATCGATTTATTAGATACTCGATTTATTAGATAATCGATTTATGATAATCGATTTATTAACAATTACAGGTTACCGAATGGTGGTCGAATAAAAACTCGTACAATTTAGTAAAGTCAGCAATTTAGTCGAACTCGCACACACCTTAAATTATTGGGGTTTCTTTCGATCGCAATTTGATGATCGGAATTCAGTTAAACCGGTAATTAATAGATACTATCTGTTTGTTTACTGTCATTCAATTTAGCTTAATTTATGTTACTCAAAAATTTGCTAAATTGAATACTAAGGATGTGTGCTAGTTCGACAAAATTGCTAACTAAACTAAATTGTCAATCGATTATCATATGTCTATTTAATGTCTTCCAATTTAGTTCAATTTAGTTTTCTCGAAAATTTGCTGAATTGAAAAGTAAACACTGCATTACCGACAAATTTAAGTTTAAATAATAATAATAGTTTGGCGCTACAGTCCTGTATAGAACTTCGGCCGAGCTCTCTCACCATTTTGAGCTGTGCGTGTTATATTTGTACTCAAAGTGGTGGGACCTACAGTTTATTGCCGAATCCGAACGGCGGGTGAGAGCTTTTTCATAGGCAATGGTTTTACTCTCGTAGGTTTGCCATTTACTGACGAGAGGTAGCGCGGTATAGAAAAATGTTTCTATGAAAAGATGTTGTTAGCCCCAGTCCAGGCTTGAACCGGGGACCTTTCGGCTCGCAGTCCAACGCACTAACCACTGAGCTACCGCGGCTACAAATTTAAGTTTAGTCAGCAATTTAATCAAACTCACCAACATACCCTAAAAACTACATTACCGACAACAATTAGTTTAATTTGAAATTTAAACAAAATATATTATTAATATAAAAATTAAAATAGAAACCGTTATTCATTTAAGTTTCTAAACCATGATTTCGAATTTTCCACCTACCTTATTTGCCAACAAAATACACGGAATCGGACTGCCATCGGGTAATTGCACCTTCGAATCTAGATCCTCTTTCCATTTGCTCACACAATCGAATGTACCGCTGCGTGTTACATCGAACACAATAAAGGCACCGACGGCTTCCTTGTAATAAACTCGAGTCATATTGCCGAAACGTTCCTGCCCTGCAATATCCCACAATTGTAGACGTACAATAGTGTTTGCATCCCAGTGCAAAACTTTCAGTGCAAAATCAACACCGATGGTTGCACGATAATTCTGACTGAAAAATTGATGGACATAACGTTTGATAAATGAAGTTTTGCCAGTGCCAAGTTCGCCGATGACTAGAATTTTGTAAAGATGTTCACGTTTCTCGGCATTTGAGGTCATGATTGGCTGAAAATACAAAATTGAAAACGAACAATTAAGAAAATTTCATTCAAATAGAGATAGAAGAGCCAATGAGATTCCGTTACACACATGAGGTTGAAAGAAGGAAAAAGTTTATTGTAACAATCAACTTTATTCATTTAAAACTAAATTTCTACAATATAATTGATGGAAGGATTAGCACTTGAAAATATTTGATATATAAACTCCATATTATGCTAAAATAGTTCTAAATTGGTTGTAGTACAAACTATTATACTTGAAGTTTAGGCTATCAGAAACGAATTCTCAGTTGAGAAGACTGAGTTGAGCGATTGGTTGGTTAACAATACAAAGTTATTTGTCGTGTGTAATAGGACCAAGGAATAGATGCCTGTATTGACTCTCAAAACACAGATGTACTAGTTTCAAGTGCCTGGTCTGATTATGGAACAATCATTTTGAGATATTAAAAGAACGATTTAAATAAAAAAAAGGGCAGCCGGTTATATATGAATGATAATAATGGATAATATATCGATCTGAATGATAATAAAAGATGTTAAAAGGAACTTGTATAAATTCTAAATTGAAGTCTGCGGGTCAGTTTAATTTTTTGGGTGAACGAAAACAAAATATTTTAATCTCAGTGCGTCCCTGGATATATTACACTTTTTTATGCTTAATTCTTAATCTGTGTTAACGATTTGTCAAAAAGTAAAGTTGCCGGAAACGTTAAACTTCTGGAGTGAACAACGATTCAATATTCTTTTGTGCCACTGTACATAAATTAACGACAACGGATGAAATTGATCAGTGAATAACATACGTCCTATACAAAATCAGTTGAAGACCCTCAATTATAAAGCTTAGCTTTTATGCATTCCAATATAATCTCCACTATTTAAATAGTAAGTCTGTCTATTCAACTCGCAGTTAGACATTGAGGTAGTTAACTTACTTTGCTTTACCAGAAAAGCTTAAAGAAGTTAAAAAATAACACAACAAACTTTTGCAAAATGCAGACATCGGTTGGCCATGTCGACCTCGACTAGAATATCGTTCACATTTATGCGTTTGCTGGCACTCTTAAGGTTTCACTATAAGCAAGAAAGCCGATTTATGTCATCATTTAACAGCGTAAAAAGAAACTGCAAAGTGACAAAGTTGAACTGGAAAATGCCAGGAGAAGCTAAACACAACCTCCCCACATTACATCAAAAACATGAACACATCGATAATTCTTAAATAATTATTTGATCTTTAGCCGCCTCTGCATACCCGACGATCTCCTGATTCACCAAAGCTCATTCGGAGTTTTCCAGAATCACATTTAAGCTTACCGGTTCCATTTGTTCCATGGTTAGGTCGCCAAAAGCGGGCATCTGATAGTCACCCTCCTCAGAATCCAGCGAATAATCACTGACAGCCGAATACAAATAACTTAAGGCTTCACGTCTACTTTCGATGCGATCGTATTCGTCGTAGACCGTCGGTTGTGCCACGTAACGTATGCGTCGACGACTTGTATCACTAATCGGACTCTGCGATGCCGAACTGCGATTCGAATCGATGGAGTTTTCACCTTTGAGTGTGCGCTGTGAGTCCTGCGAGAGCGAATGTGCGGCGACGTAAGGATTTTCGATATTATTGCCACCTGCGTAAATATTAAGATGTCGTTGTTGTGCGCTTTCCGCCGATGAGACGGACTCGTCCGGTTCGCTGTTGTATGCGGATGCGACTGATTTGGTAGCAGACGATGTGATGCGTGTGGCTAAATATGGCAGCTCCGATGGAAATATTGTGTGTTGGCGCGCAGACGGTGATGATCGGGTTTCAGACGTCGAAGAGGTGATGGTTTTGTCGTCGATTACGACAACGTTTGGTACGGGTGGTGGCGGATATGTTGGCGGTTGCAACGATGACGGTTGATTGTCGTCTGCTGTTTGTGGTGGTGGTGATGGCGTTGATAATGATGACAGTGATAGAGTTTTAGATTCCTCAGATAGCAATTGAAACTTTATCTGCCTTTGGCGTTGCTGCGGATTTGCTGTGGTTGTCGTTGCTGCTTCTGTTGCCAATGTCGTTTGTTGCTCGTTGTCGCTCACAGTTGCTTCGGACGGTGTTGATGCTGTGGCGATAGTTGTCGTAGAAGTTGCTGAGGCAGAATTCGGTGTTGTAGGTCGGGGAAATCGGTGACCACGTTCGATACCTCCTGTAGGATTGTGCATTAAGTCCGTTTCGGTTGATGCAGTGCCTATTAAAGATTTTGCGGTTTTCAGCACGGCGCGCTGTTTTGCTAGACGTGGGGATGTAAGCGTCGCAGCTGCTCTGGTTATTGGCTTACGTATGGCACCGGTGCTAGTTGACAATTGACTGGCGTTTGGGGCATTTGCGCCAACGACACGACTTGGTTTTGCGGGAGCTCGTTCGTGCGGTGGTATGTCGCGTATGCTTCGTGTGATAACGAACTTCTCGTCGGTGGGTGTTGTTGGGGTCGATACCACTAAGTCGGGTTGTATTAGAGAACTAATACTGCTCGAGGTGGTGGTTGTCGTGATTTGTAGTTTTCTCTTTATTTTAGGTGAGTCGTCGGGTGAGGATGGTCTGTCTAATGGTTCGTCTGTCTTGTCTGTCGGTGTTAAATAGTCTCTGTCGGCCGGTTCAAGCGCTTCAGTTGATTGCACAATAAGTTCTTGACTCGTAAATTCTTCGGGTTTCTGTATCGTCTCGATTTTCTTTCCGCGTATCGTTATTTGTACCTTACGTATGCGGTCGAGACGTGCTGGACCAGCAGTATCCTCAGAAGATTTGTTTAAAACTTCAGTACTTGCTGCCTCCTCGGGTTCAGTTGACGATTTTTTTACATGCTGTGCTTCCAACTTTTTCGGAATGACTTTAGACTTTTTTGGGGAACCTCCAAAAATAAAACGTTTGCCCAATTTGGTTTTTTTTAACTTGGGCTTTGCTGGTGTCGTGTCAACATTTAACACATCAGTGAGTTCCTCACCACCGCTTGAAATTACTGATTCGGAGGTAACAAGCGATTGCGGGGTAGTCGCACGTTCTCCTGAAGACCGTAATGGATGTTCCTTCCTTCGTGTTGACTTTGAAAGTTTTCGTATAGCTGCCGAAAAACGCGAACGTGTCTTCGGTTTTGCACTTGTTTCTGGTTCTGACTGGAAATCCGGCTCCGTAATAACTGTTGATGCTTGATCTGTCACGTCCGGTAAGCTACTTAACGCTGCAGGACACTGCGATGCCGTTGTCAGTTCGAGCTCGTCCTCATTGATCGCTGTTGTATCTGAAGCGGGTGCATCAGTGTTTTGCATATTATAAGCTAGGTCTTAGCGGAGAACGAAATTCAGAGGTAGTCGAGAATACCGTATTAATAATTACTATAAATTGAACCTTCGCACGTAACGCCTCGAACGGCAACTGAAAGGTAGGTGGCAGATAAATTATGAAATTCAGCAAAAAAGTCACGACGCAGTTTTGGTTGAAATAAGATTTACAACCCACTCCCACTGCAAATATCGGATGTCAGCGTCGCAGCAGTATTAAGCCTATTTTTAGACAATGTTTACGTTCTTTCTTTTCTTTGACTACATTGCCATCTTTTAGACGTCTTTTAATTTAATACATAGTATTTCTATAGTCCACATTTTTGTTCCAAAGATCATTGAACTTTATTGGATTCACGTTTTATTTGATGCAACTAATTGGTACTAATTAGAACGGTATATACTAAATCCTTTCCCCATTTGGTCGTCCAAAAATCATTTTGTATTCGACCCTTTTCAGAAAAACACAGAACTTGCACTGTACCGGTCACCAATCAAATTTGTACTGAATTTCATCAACTGTCTGGTTGTGTTCTTATATAAATTTGAAACATTACCGGTCGGTCGGTTGGTCGGTCACAACAACAGCGGCGCGTCAAGCCAACCGCGAAGTCTTGGCGCTCAAACACAGACTTAATACAGTCTCTATTCGGGTGGTTTTGCATTACACTATTGCACAAATCTTACGCCTCAAAATATGGTGAGAAATGAGCACAAGTTGAGGTGGGAAATCTGAGTTGCACTCATGTGGTTGTCACCACTACCACCACCATCGTCATCATCATCAGTATTAATGGGTGGTAGCTCGCTCGTCAGACGACGATGCACCAGTCATAACATTTAGAATAGAATCGCATTGTATTTTTGGTTTTCAGTATTGAGTCAAAATCGACCACAAAATAAATTTTATATAGCGGCTAGAACAAGTGTTACCTTCAAGTATGATATCAGTAGTATTAGTAACACAAATATGACCGAGGGAGATCGACAATAACAAACAAAAGAGGCGTTTCCAATGGAACAGTGCTTTTTATTCTAACAAATTTGAATGTAATACTTTTGAATGACTTTTTTGTGTGATAAGGCATTGACATAATAATTTTGTTAAGCATTGAACATCTTTTAAGATTAGGTACAGCATAAATTATTGACTTCAAATAGGATTAACATGGCATTTGAATTATCAAGGATATGAGAAAAACTAAAAAGTAACACACACAGAAAAATCCTTTTATTGCATGAGGTCACAAAAACGAATATGTGAGTTGTTGCAACCAACTTCATATGGTTCAAATGAATTTTCTTCAAATTTTTGAACGGAATTGCCATATTCCCATGGTGCTTGATATATTAGTATATACACTCACAACATTATTTGAAACTGTTAGAAATTAGTTGAAGTTCAAACTAAAATCCCTTCTTACTTTTGGCTTTAATAACCGACTTAGCAGTTGAGAGAACCAACTAAGTTGTTTAGGCAAGCAGTTATTATTTTAATTATCATTACAAACTGTTCAGTTGCCTGATATACATACGAACAAATATGTGATGTCAATGTCTAAATTTACACAAAGTCTAAATTTAGACAAATCGTTTTTAAGGTTATAATAGTTCGCAAAACAATCGCAAATAAAAGGAAATTAATAATAAAATTAATAAAAAATATATCATTATTAAAAATTAATAATTTAACAAAATAAAAAGTGAACTGGTGCAACATGAAAAATCGTCGTTTTCAATACAAAAATATTTCTTCAAAATCACCTTTTGACCAAATGCTCACTGACTTGGAGTTTGCCACCGACTGGAGGTTACCACAACCAGGTTTCCACAGGCAAATAAAGAAGTGGTTGCAAATAGTTTATGAATTTTTACCGCAACCGAATAATTAGGTTGAAATTATGTTGCCACAACAAATTTCTGTGTGTAATATTATATATTAATATTATTATTATTATTTAATTTTTGATTTTATATTGATATTATTTATCATAAAAAATGTTCTTTAAAGGCTCGAATACACGATAGATAAATTAGCTAGAGATAGAGAAAAAAATCTACCGTAGAGCTTCATTCCGAGGAACTCTATGTAGTGTTTACACAACTTTTTTTTTGCTCTATTTTGCTCTATCTCTAGCTATTTTCTCTATCGTGTAAACTCGCCCTAACAGATTTAAAGTTATTATGAAAAAGTACCCAAATTTTCAGGGTATTGTTATCGGGGAGAATTCTGCACAAAATTATCGTTTATTCAATATAAAAAGATAATGCGATTTTTTACAGAAAATTTAATGATGCAATTCGATTAACTGAATCCCATGGATTCATAGGTGAAAATTCTGCATCTTTGAAAATTCTGTATCTCCTAAACGGAGCCTTTTTTCAAGGTCAAAATTCAGAATTTTCACAAATGGGCTACAATAGGGGTTTATTTAATATAAAACGATAATGCGATTTTTTACAGAAAATCTAATGATGCCAATCGATGTCACATCAACATTTATTTTTAATAGATCAAATGTACGATGCTAACTTTTTATAGATTACTATCAGACATGTTCTAAAATTCACTTTCTAAAATATCAAAAACAAATTCGATCAAAGTTAATTTTAATGCGAATGTTATAAAATATCGCTTCAAATATCAGTTTTAGTAAATTTAAAGCTGATTACAAAAAAATAATTTAAAATATCAACAAATATAAACGGTTTTTTACCTTGCGTTGATTTTCTGCTAATATATCACGCAACAGTTCTATATATCACTTGGTATCCTTGGTATTTCAATATTTTTTTTATAGGAATGCACAGATGCAACTTTACTCAACAATGAATGACAACTGTTAACAAATGCTGTGGCAATGATCACGTACCCTGCACTCTGGCTGCAGTTTTTTTGAGTTGGAGTCTCGCTCGATCGACGACTGCTTGGTGCACCTCCCTTATCACTAGGTACATAGTAGGGTACCCATTAGATTGATATATCAGACAACAGATTTTTGTAGTAAACTAACAGATAGATCTCTTCTGCAAACAAATACGAGATAAACATGACTCTATTCATGCGTAAATCTTAGGAGTTGCATGAATAGGCACTTTAAATAAAAATGCATTTTTACGGATTCTCTGTTCGGTGCCAATAAACTCCATTGTCGAAGGTGTTGATGATTGAGCAGACAATAGTATTTATGAAATTTGATATAACTAGTGGTAAATTAATAAAATATTGTATTGCACTTTATTGTTGATTGCAAATAAGGAAGTTAACATTTTTTTTTTAAATATAACACAAAACCATTTTCTATAAAGTCTAAATTAAACTACCAAAAGCTAACGTAAAAGTGTTAACTCAAGTCCTTTCGACATGTCACTCAAAGTGGAACATTTAAAGCGTAAACAACTTTCCACTTGCTGCTGCACTCTCTAATCTTTTATTTATATCCTCCTTCAACAATTTTTATAGTCTTTCCCCTAGTCTATCACAAATCGTATACTGACTAAATAAAAAAAAATCGTTCGAGTTTCCCATAAAAACCGTCTGCTTGTTTAGATGGAAAGTTGTTTAGAATGAAAGAGTAAACGAAAGTCTTTATAATATAAAATGAGCACGAATTGGTGCTGGATGTCCTTAGAATATGTTGCACCGAACAAAAAAAGTGCACTTTAAATTTTTGTATATTTCTTAGTATTATTTATTAAATACTACTGTTTTTTATTTATTAAGTATAGTTCAGGACAAATGTGATGAATTTTAATATTTCTTTATTAAATCATTCTAATTTAAAAAACACTATATCGCGTTTTTATGTATTTCAGATTTTTTGTGAGATTTCTAAATGCTAAATAATATTTTGTGAGACTTTTTTTATTGTATGTGAGATTTTTGTAACATTTTATGCAATTTTAGATTTTTTGATTTTAGATTTAGATTTTTGAATGTATGAGAGATTTTTGTTACATTTTTTAATGGCTGTCAGATTTTTTAATTGCAAAAATCTGTAAGTAGATTTTTTAAATTTTCGATGTAAGAAAAATAGATTTTTTGTCGTCAGAATTGATGTTGGCATCCATGATCTGTCCATCTGTTGACTATATTTACAGGAAAAAAGGGAATAATAGCTGGATCCATGAAAGTGGATTGAAAATGGAAGGATTAATCGAGTTTTGATCTACGAATCTCCCTTTTTGCACAACATCTCGAATCAAATTGTATAAGATCTATATGACCATTTAAACTGTACCGGCCATATTGATCATTTTTTGTTGATCAACCTTCTCTACTTTAAATACTTCAATAGGGTAAACCATATTGAAAAATTGTATGGGGGTTCACATTTTTCACAACCTTCCCTGATCAGAAAATAATAAGACATCATTACCAATGGCCACCTTACATTAACAGGATCAGGGTCCACTAAGGTAAGCCTAATTTAAAAACTACGTAAGCAAACCTAATCTATTCTTTACTAAGAAATGCTTTAAATTAAGCAATAATGTGGTAGTCTTTTTTGAAGTCAGACAAGTTGATCAAAGAATGATAACAACCAAAACTAAATGCACAGAAAAAAAATGTACTCTAATTCATATTGATAAATTCCGTTCTTCAACCCATGATTCATTGTATTGAAGAGCCATTCATAAAATTAATGACTAACGACTTCAATGTTATGACTGCGATCATAAATATGAATAACGCTAGGTTACTGTCGAAAAAGTGTTCTTCAATATGATGAATTGTATGTGAAGAATACGTTTCATCATATTAATGAACAAGAACATAAAATACAACCTATTTTACTTCATATTGAAGAATGCTGTTCATCAAACCAAATTTTAATCAAATTAATTATTTTTCGTTCATTTTTTGCCGTACTTCTCAGTTCTTAAGTAGTTATTCTATATTATTTCTTATATAAAGCTTGCTCGACATGCATAAATTAGTAAAATGTTTTAAAATATATTTATAATTACAACTTTTTATTAAAAAAAATATATTTAAATTTTTTTTTTTTTTTTTAATTTTTTTTTTGTTTGAAAAAAATTTTATTTTCGAAAAAAAATTTCAGAATTTTTTTTTCGGATAATTTTTTACTGGTTTTTTTAAACAAAATTTGTACAACACTTTTTTTTCGAATTATTTTATGAAATTTTTTTTAAAGATATTTTTTCTTTAAAAAAAATTTCATCAATATGACAAGTCAAATTCATTGTATTGAATGTTTTGTTCATATATTTAATGAATTCATTAATATGTCATTTAATGAACGGTGGTATCAATATGATGAATCTGGTAGTTGGTGAAAAAATTCATAATATTTATGAATAAATTCATCAAATTGAAGATTTTTTTTTGTGTGTTCACACAGGTGTACAGAAATTAGGTTCAGCTCACGAATGGTCAATGGTAGAGCTGAAATATTTTATTAATAGAAGTGTGTTGGCTTCAACTATAACTTTCATAATTCTAAGTTCATTACAGACACTATCAAAATGCCTTCAATTTTCCATATGCCCCATGGTGAACCAAATGATGACTATATTTTTTTTATTTAATTTTCAAATTTTTTTAAAACTAAATTAAACCAGTAACCATTTTTCTTATAACATTAATAGTTTGAGAGATATAACCTTTAAAGATAGGAAAAAAATTGCATACCATACATAACTATATGAAAATACATATTAGAACATAACTAAAATATCCTTGCATATCCTCTCAAATCCTTAAAATTTTATTTAGGCTTTTACAAAATAAACCTTCTGAAGAAAACGTAGCTTCCGGTTTGCTCCAGTTTACAAGAAAATTGTAGTGATATACTACCATTTTCGTTAGAAATTTATTAATTTGATTTTAAGTGCTTAGTATTTCATATCATAACTCTACACAGACGAATAATACAAAGTTTATATTCACACAAATTTATACCCAAAGTGTGTAAAAAAATATAAAAATACCAAAATTCCATTAATGCATCCACATTTCGTAAAATTTCATGTCAAAAATTTCAATTTGAGTAATATTATGTCAAGTTCATAATTTTATATCAATTAAACCTAGAGATATTCTTCATATCCTTCAATTAATGTGGTAAAAAATAAAAAATAATATTATCCTGATATCTTTCCCATATTAGGAGAAATTACATTGTAAATATTACCATTTTTCATACATATGGCCTTTTTCGTAAATTTATTTCAAGGACTGCAAGCGATATGCTTCATTCGCACTAACTTTTTTCTAATCACAATCGATGTGGGTAAAAATAAAAAATATA
Organism: Dryomyza anilis; assembly: GCA_951804985.1. NCBI lineage: Eukaryota > Metazoa > Arthropoda > Insecta > Diptera > Dryomyzidae > Dryomyza > Dryomyza anilis. The sequence goes on from OX638133.1 coordinate 11,551,756, forward strand.
TCATTCCCGGATTAGGATAAATTACATGGCAAACATTACCATTTTTATTCTAAATTTATTCCAAGGACGGCAAGCGACATCCTTCATTCTCACCAACATTTTTCTAATCACAATCAATGTGATAAAAAATAACAAAAAATATTATCTTGATATCGTTCCCGAATTAGGAGAAATTACATGGCAAAAATTATCATTTTTTTTCTTAATTTCATACATATGTGCCTTTTTTTGTAAATTTATTTTAAGGACTGCAAACGATATCCTTCATTAACACTAACTTATTTGAGATCACTATCAATGTAGTCAAAAATAAAAAATAAATCATACCGATATCGGCACCAGATTTGAAAAAATCACATGCCCAAAATTTCCACAAAATTCTCAAAGTTTAAATATTATTACATAACTTTTGTGAATCAATAGAAGACATTTTGTAAAGCTTTACTATACCTTGATATTTTTTTTATTAAGTAAAAAAAAATCAACGAAATCTACGGATTTGTTTAAGTTAAATAATTTTGTTCACCGTGTGCCCTAACCTGGTTACTTTTTAGACCTATTTCAATTACATTTATTATTTGAAATGAAACTAAATGAACGAGTTATTTTTTGAATCAAAATGTACTACAACACTTTAAAAACAAAATCTAAATTGTTGATGTACTCATTAAAATGGCACAGTTATAAATACTACATATTGTCAATTCTGAAATAGGCACAACAAAGTAGTACAAAATGTAGTAGTAGAACAATGAAGGCACCTCGTTTTTTTCTTCTTCTTCAAGAAACCACCACCCACTCATCAGCTGTAATCAATAATTCATTCTTTCCACACAGTATGGCATTACTTAACGCGGTTTCAGAGAGAAGACGGGTGACGTGCGGCAGTCCTTGTGAAAAATGTTATTTTACAACTAGTTTTATAGCTTTGTTATTTGTAACGGATTGTTGCTGATTTCAACATACGATATATACTATATACATCACGATCTGTAATAACGAATGACCTTATTTTCCAAAATAATGTAGGTGGAGGCAGAGAGAAAGAACCCATAAAATCAGAGCTGTCATTTTGAAGCATGGCTGACATTTTACCATAGAGAACACATAAAACATTTAATGTTTTTCATAATATAAAAATGTAAAAATTTAAATAATAGCTACTCATAAAATTGCATTTTTCAAATTAAGCTCAGTTTTAATCAATTATTTTGCGATAAGCCAAATGGGGCCAAAACATTTAATAATAGCAACCATTATATTTTATATTTTTAATAGATATTTTTATTTAGCAAAAAATAAATATTTCTTTTTTTACTGCGCATCATGAAATCATCTTCTATTAAGTAAACGTACTATTGGAATTTTTGTTAAGAAAGTTTTGCGCACGAGAAATTTTCACATTTTAAGAGCAACCAATCTCACATTTTAAGATAAGATTTTCAGGAGGCCAACACTGTCTTTGTTGACTTTGTTTCTGTTTATTAGTCAAATCAACAGAACAATTCAAATAATGCACACGCACGCTTTACAACAATGTATTTTATTATAATTGCTTTTTTATTAATGTTTATTTTACTTTTATTATTTTTTTATAATACAACGTATTTTTAAATAGAGAGCGAGAGTTACCAGAAGATAAACACGTGCTCAACTATACAGGTCAGGTTACTTATCTCCCATTGAGATATTGAAATACTTTACACGCTAAGCGGGTATAATATACTTTATACCTTATATCGAACGTCTCTTACGAAACCTACACATTTGAATTTGCTTACGAAAAGCAGCATTTTTATCGTAATTACGAAAAGAAGCATATGTTCACTTTCCCACGAAAACAATCACATTTTGATTATATCCAAGAAATGGAGCATATTATCTTTGTCACAAAACGAAGCATTAAAAGAAACACGTAATAAAAAGCACATTTATCGTTTAGCCAAGAAAAAAAGCATATACATTTTTATAAGAAAGTTATCCCAATAGACTATTTTGTGACCAAAAGCAAACTTTGTTGGACAAAATACTTACTTTGGGACTTCTCTAGAATCCAATTGACAGTTTGGTTCCTTTGGGATTTGGCTCATAGAAATCTTAAATACCGAAAAAAATACAAAAAAAAAAATATAATCTGGTAACTTCCTATCCAAAAATACTATCTGGAGCCGCGCACATCTTCAATAAGTAATTTGATTCTTAGTATATTTTATATTATTTTCAGACTTATTTAAAAGAATCAAAAACTAGTGGACTAGTGGAAGTTAGTAAGAATTATGAAAGTTATGGTCGGTCTAAGATGACTATTAATACATATAAGATAATGTGTTACCATTTACAGTGGTTCAAACCAGCTATGCTTCCTTCTGAGTTTTACAAACAGGGTTTAAATTATATCATACACCCAGAAAAAAATACTATATAAATAATAGTTTTTTACTATTAAAAATAGTCAATAGGATAAATTATTATTTTAATCGGAAAATACCATTAAATACTAGAAAATACCATGACATTGCCATTGAGTTTATATGAAAAGATTTATTTTTTGTATACTATTAAATCAATAATTGTCCTATTGACCAATTTTAATGGGATTTGAGGGAATTTTTTTCTGGGTGTAGTATCAAACATATAATCAAACAAAAATCTAAAAAATAGAAACAATCAAAAAAAGTAGTAAGATTACTTTTTTTGATTAATGGTAAAAAGGTGAAGTTGAGTTTATGATAGAGATAAAAAAAAGACAATTAATGAGACTTAATAGATGAATTCACCGTAAATTCGAACATGTCCAATGGGCCGAATGATTTGAAATCGAAAAAAAGCAGACACCATTTATGCACTGCTCACTCCTTTTTCAATGAAAACGAGTTGGGAAAGTTAGGTCACATGGGTAAGTTCAGTCACATGGGGTAGCCTTTTATAGTCGGTCGTGCCCGACTATGAAATACCCTACACTTTGGGTGGATATATTAGTGGGATAATTTTTAATAATTTACGATTAAAATTTCCACTACAAAAAATCGGTAAACAATTAAAAAATTAAAATGTGGGCGGATCACGCCCATTTTTGGAGTATATATTTTTAGGCGAATTATAACAATATGTTTTAAATTTTATAAATATAGTGTAATACTTTTCGAGTTATTGGTTCCTAAAGAGTTTTGTAAAAGTGACTTGTATGGGAGGTGGGCGTGTCCGTTGACCGATTTTGCTCAAATCCAAACTCCGAACCATTTTTTTGCTAAAACGTATTGAAACCAAATTTCATTACATTCTGACTTCCATTTTTCAAGTTACCTTGTATCCGGTCAGACAGCAAGACAGCCGGACATGGCTAAACGGACTCGAGTTGTGGTGCTGATCAAGAATATATATACTTTTCCATACCGGACACGCCTCCTAAGGGGCGTTACAATATATGCACAAAGTTAATATACCCTGTACCTCATAGGTGTAGGGTATAAAAAGCGTGGACAAATATAGCGAGATATTCCAGGATGGTGGGCATAACAGTCACTAAATAAAACCACTATTGTTCGAGCTTTCTAAAGTGGCTCTTGCTGTACTCGCCACTGTGGAAAGACTTTTCTTAGGAGTAAAAATTTATAAAAAACCAACTAAGAAGTCGACTTGATTCAAACATACTAAATTCTATAATGCTTTTAAAATCGAACCACATTTTAAAAGTAAATAATTGTTTTTTTTATAAATATTTTTTTTTTTTTAAATAAAAAAAGAGTTGTATTAGCTGTTTATTGTTTATTTATTACGCCTTTACCATAAAAAAAAAAAACAAAATTCAAAAATTTACGCTTAAAATGATATCTAAACCAGTTGGGAAGGTTAGATCACATGGGAAATTTTAAAGTAGGTGTAATTATGATAGGATTATCAAAATAATAGTCGGTCTAAGCCGACTATAAATACCCTACAGATATGTGTGGTTACCATTCAAAGTGATATATAGGTCACCAGGGTATACGAATCCTGAAAATAACTACAAACATTCAATCGCTGAAGAATTTCCATTCATTTGATACCCATATTTACAAATGGGTAAGTGTACCGAATTTCTATTTTTTTTTTGTGAACCACAAGTCTTTTCGCCGGAAAACATTATTATCATGTATTTGAGCATGAGTTAATATATATTTTACCAAAAAAAAAGTTTACCTAAGCACGTATACATAAAAATTGATCTTTATATGTACATTTTATATGAGGTATTTGAACATAAGTGGTCCGATCATAGGTCACAATGGACCGATCTCGCACATACAGCGTAGGTATATTAGTAATCTAAGTTATATGTTTCATTTATATAGCTCTTCAATTTTAAAAGTAGTAGGGATTTCAACAGACAGACAGACAGACGGACAGACGGACATCGCTAAATCGACTCAGGAGGTCATGCTGATCAAGAATATATATACTTTTCCATACCGGATATGCTTCCTTCTGGGTGTTACAAACGGCGTACCAAACTGAATATACCCTTTCACTCTTAGTGTAGGGTATAAAAATGTTGCTCTTACCGGTAAAATACCGGTAATACCTTACCTTTTCAAATCAAATACCGTTACCGAAACTACCCCAATACTGTTATCCGTTACCGTACCGTTAGTCGTATCGGTTACAATCCCTGGTCAGAACCCACTGGCACACAGAAAAAAAAAATCTTCAATATGATGAATTTATTCATATATATTATGAATTTTTCACCAACTACCAGATTCATCATATTGACACCACCGTTCATTAAATGACATATTAATGAATGTATTCATTATATATATGAAGAAAATATTCAATACAATGAATTTGAATTGTCATTTTGATGAATTTGTTCATAATATTTTTTTTTTTATAAAATAATTAAAAAAAAGGGTTGTAAAAATTTTATTTAAAAAATAACAGTAAACAAATTTAAAAAAACAATTATCCGAAAAGAAAAAATTGTGGACAAAAATTTGTTCTAAAAAAAATTTATTGACATTTTTTTTTTCGAAAATAAAAATTTCGAAAAACAAATTTTATCGATTTTTTTTTTTTTTTTAAACATATTTTTTATAATATAACTTTTATTAATAAATAAATATATTAAAAAACATTTTACTAATTTATGCAAGTCGAGAAAGCATTATATAAGAAATAACATACAAGAACGAAAAAAAATATTTTTGAAATTTGCTTTAATGAACAGTGTTCTTCAATATTTAGAACATATATGTTGTATTTTATATTTTGGTTCATTAATATGATGAAACGTATTTTTCACATACAGTTGATCATATTGAAGAACACTTTTTGGACAGTTACCAGGCCATCTTCAAATTTTTGGTAGCATTCATAACATTGATGGCGTTAGTCATTAATATAATGAATGGTTCTTCAGTAGAATGAAACATGGTTTGAAGAACGGAATTCATCAATATGATGTACATTTTTTTTTCTATGCATCATTGGACATTTCTTTTATTTTTTCGGAAAATTTGTTCTTATGAGATTTGGCCAAAAACCAATTCAGTCATTGGTTTTTTTTTTTAATAGTTAAAAATTTTACAATGATGTACCTGCAATACCATGGCATCATTAAATAATGTATTCGAGGCGAAATTAAAAATGTGCTTTTGTTCGTAGACAAAATATAGATGTTTCTATTCGTGGAAAAAATGTTAAGCTTCTCTTCTCTTTAATGTTTCTATGCTTATTTTTGAAGCATATTATAAATGAGAAAAAAATGTATATATGCTTTCCATATATAATTTCTATATAATTCGCAATAATTAGAACGAAATAGGAATGTAAAAATTATGAAATAACATGAAATAACTTGTAATATTCAATTATGTCAAATATTTAATGTGGCATTTTCAAAAAAATAATTTTATGCAATGCTAAAAACAAAAATTATTCCCATACTTGTACAGATGTTCGTAATTATACGTTGTATAGCTGGATTATTTTCATTTTGAACGTTTTTTCCCGAGTGAAATGCAATTAATTACTACGCACATGACAGACACTACTGTTGATTGCATGCTAGCGAGTATTACGTCAATATAATGCACATGTTTTTCGTAGAAATTATTAGCATTAACATTTTAATTAAAATCTATTTCGTATATATTTGTTGTATGCAAGTATTCGCTTATAATGTATTCGGTTAGTGTTCTTAAAATCTTTAAAACATTTGTCATTACTATTTGGTCAATGACTTTTCGTTGTCAAACGTCATTATGACACATTATTCAATTATTACTCGACAACACATTTCTATCAATTTAGTCACGAATATTGACATTATTTTTGTCATTTTATAACCGAATTTTTTGCATTTCCTATCTAATCAATTTGCAAATGATAGGAAATAATGAAACAATTGATAAGATTGGAACTGTTCACAATTTAACCACTTCAAGTGCTGAGCGTAAAGTTCAATACAATTGTAGACCTTTATATATTGTTCCGTTTTACAAAAATTATTTAAAACTATTAAAAGTTTTATATTAAATAATTAAGAAAGATTTTTTTTTATTTAAGTATTTGATTCACATTATATAAAACGAATTAAAAAAAGTTATTTAGGCAGTATCGGAGACGTTTATAGATGGTTTGATCGTTAGTTTATATTACATTCATATTGTATAATAACTTTCCTATTGTATTCATAATTTTTAGACTGCATTCATGTCATGATAATAATTAGTATTTGAATTTGTTCAATGAACATCGTTTCCGGCCCACTGTCCTAACATCAGTGATTTAACTAACCAACCCAAAAACTATTTAAGAAACGGTTTAATTAGGTCATGTTGTAGTCATTACAATGAATAGAACAAAAGACCAATTACCTTAGTCTCAACTGGCCGACATTCGTTTTTATCGTACAATCTCAAGATATTTTCGCAATGACATTTATGAAGGACTACCATGAAAAATGGATTAATTGCAAATTGTTTTTACTTTAATTAATTGATGACATTCGTCAGATTGCTATCGAACAAAGACAGTTTAAAAACGGTTCTACACTTAAACTATACAATTAATAGTTTTTTTTATAATTTCCAGTGTATATAACGTATCCCATATAATACAGAAATTGATATAAATACAAAAATAGTGCACACTAAAGCAATTTTTTTATTTGTTTTAACTGAAATTCAAAACTCTTAAACATTTTTTTTCTTCTTTTAACTAATATTAGACGACTTGTGTTGAATTTAAATTAACTGTTGCATTGCTGTTGGAAAATTTATTTTATCAATTTTATTATAGGCTTCGTTTTTATAATCTATGTTATCAATGTATTATGTGGAAACAACAAATATAAATAATTCCACAAATAAAATTGTGAAGCATTGATATGCACCATGAGTAGGCACTACCATTTATTTGTGTCAATTGTTTGGTTTTGTAATTGAAAGTGATTTTCCGACATGTACGCTAACAAAACAGATTTCATACCACGGGCCATATTTTGTTATGTTCGTTATTAAAAACAAAATAAAAAAAAAAACAAACAAAAAACAAAATTAGCAAACGATCGACAAACAAATTTATATTATAAAATTATCATCAGTTTTAAGTGTGACAGTGAAAGCGCAATGAAAAGGGTGAATTTATAATTGAAAAGTAAACTCAAAATTTAAATTTTCAATCAAAAATTAAATTTTCACTCAAAATTTAAATTTTCACTCAAAATTTAAGTTTTTACTCAAAATTTAAATTTTCACTCAAAATTGAAATGTTCACTCAATGTTTCACTCTAAATTTAAATGTTCACTTAAAATTCAAATTTTCAGTCGATAATTTAAATTTTCACTCAAAATTTAAGTTTTTACTCAAAATTTAAATTTTCACTCAAAATTTAAATGTTCACGCAAAATTTAAATTTTCACTCAAATTTAAATTCTCACTCAAAAATTTAATTTTCGCACAAAAATTTAATTTTCGCTCAAAATATAAATTTTACTGCAATAACTATTTGAATTTTTATAAACATTTCAATAAAAGTACTCCACGCCCCTTATTTTCAACCACGCCCACCTTAGAATATTGGTACTCACCCCATTCATGGTGTAGCCATTATTTCGATTGATATCCATCCCGTTGTTCAAGCTGTGGGTTGCGTTTCGTGGACCGTTGGTCGAATTTAAATTCATGTTGTTGTTCTCTTTGTTGTTGTTGCTGCAGCTGCTGTTGTTGTTGTCTGCAATATCCTTAAGAACAGGATATCGCTTGAGTGCGTTTGCGCGTGCTCTTGTCTCGTAGAATGGATGCGCGCTACGTAGTGAGAATGATTTTGAAATCGGCAAAGATTTGCGTCCAAAAAGCGGTGACTGCTTCTGCTGCAGCACGCCAAGTGAGACACTGGCACTGGCGGCGACTTTATCGTTATTGCTGTTGCTTGATGTTGCTGTTGTTGTTGTTGTAATGCGACGAAGTTGGGTGACGGTGACGCACTGTGGCGTCAATTCCTCCTGCAACTCCAGCGCCTTCTGCTGCTCCACGGCGGGTACGATCGCTGTTGAGGCGGAAATATTTGCGACTGCAAAAGACTCGAATGGATCACAAAACAATTGAGTTGTTGTTGTTGTTGATAGCAAATGATTCGACGAGACTTGATTAAAAGTTGTTATTGTTGCACAAGCGCTGCAAGTGCAGGTGGCAAAATCGAAAGATTCGTCCTCGGCCGATCTGGGTGGTGGCGGCGGCGACGGCGACGGCTGTTGGGCTGACGTGTTGAATCGCGTCTGCAGTCGCAAGAGAAGATGTTGCAAAATAATGTTGCTGCCGAAGAGGTTGCTGAAAAGTTGAAGATGCTGCTGTTGATGTAATGCGACAATAATCTGATAATTTGTGCCGCAAGTCGTTGCCTTTTGGAGCAACACGTGAAATATACGATGCCTCTCACATGCAGTTAACTTTAGCCGTGTAGAAGTGTTGCCAATTAATTAGTTTTTGATTTGAATTGTAAAACCGTATTTTTGTTTGTGTTTTTATAAAATTCCACTGAATATCACTGAATAAACTAAAAAACTGCAGCAATGTGTTGACAACGTACTGAATTTGTTCTGTGTCTATTATTTTTTTTATCACTTTTGACGCTGCGAAATAACAGTAAATTTATCAATCACACTTTCAAGGTCAGCGCACTTTGTTATCTTCCATTTGCCTAGACTTTGTTTTGCATGGTTCTTCTTAATTGCTTTTTTATTTTATTATTTTTTTTTTATTATTCTTTAAATTATTTTTTTATATTTTATTTTATTGCTATTTTTGTTTTATAAAGTAGGTATTTATTATTTTTCCATGTTTTATAATTGTAGCTGCATTAAAAAGATACAAAACTGATAAAAATATAAATTATATTGTTTTCTTTTAAAAATACAATTATTATTTATATATTTTAATCATTTAATTGTAGTGTTTCCCTTTTTTAAACATTCCGAAAAATCTTCAGATAAATTGATCATAGGACATTTGCGGAGAAAAAAAATAATAATATTTTTTACACTGCTAAACAACATTTAAATTTTGATTTGGTACTTTAGAAGTTGTACCATGGGATACACCTATTGGGCTGAATTGGAAAATGGCGTTAGTTTTGTCAAAGTGAAATAAATTCAAATTTGCACTTACACATAATTTTGCTCTTTCATTATTTTTATTATATCAACAAAAGATATGAATAAAATTATCATTGGACATAGAAAGCCTTGCGCTATAATAAAACAATTGCTTAAAAAAATTAGTTGACGAGATATAGGCGAATGCAATTCAAGCAAATGAACCGACGGATTTGCCTGATTCTTTTTTATTTTGTTCCGAAAATAAAAAATCTTAATTTGACTCTAGGAACATAAAAGAAGGTATTTTTTAAATTCGCCACCTATGGTACAAAATTGCGCGTGGCAAAACTGAACTTTTAATTCAACTTATTTGTGTATTGAAGATAGCCACAGTCATGAAATTTAGCTCAGTAATGTATATTGAGGTTGTTTATCTTTTTGCCAAATTTGAAAGGTATTGAACATATAACCAAAATAACTCCTTGTAGTGTCGATAGCTCGTCTGGTTAGTGCGTTGAACTAAGAGCCGAAAGGTTCGCGGTTCGATCCCCAGCGACTGCCAACATCTATTTCAAAGAAAACATTTTTCTATGCGACGCTACCTCTCGGCAGTAAATGGCAAACCTACGAGACTAAAACATTGCCTATGAAAAGCTCGCACCCGCCGTTCGGATTCGGCAATAAACTGTAGGTCCCACCAATTTATACAGGACTGTAACGCCAAACTATTATTATTATTATAACTCCTGACCTCCAAGGAGTAGAGTTATAAAAATGAAAACAAATGATCATCTTTATATTGGTATCGCCACGTAGAATATGGACGTGATTAGAAAAAGGGGCGTGGCATCTGCTATATATAATCAAAACCTGACCAACTAAGAGTACAGTTGAACGACATAGGCATTTACAAAGACTTTCAACGAACTAAGCTGTGCACGGTTCCAGAAAGTTTTGTATATAAAAAAAATGTTTATAATGATGAACTCCCCAGACAACATTTTTGGCAGGATCGAGTCAGTTTAGAAAGAGTTTTTCGAGATATTTACAGCAGAGAAAGGCGGAGTCTGTATCACAAGCTATGTGTTTTCCGCCCCTACCCAAAATATGCCGTAAATCTGTCAATCAAATTCCACACAAACCAACTTATATGGCTTCCGAAAATATTACATTTGTCTATGTGTTTACCGGAAATATGCCCGTAATATTCCTGAAAAATTACAGACATTTCGTCTCGGACTGTCTCACGTATTTTAAACACTTTGTTATTGTTTTTTTTTTTCAACCAAATAATTACACGATTTACATGTTTTTTCTTAAAAATAATCATTGTCGTGTGTAGTGCAAAGCAGTATAAACAATTTACGAATAAACTATCATAGAAGAGGAAGTAGATAATACGCTACACACAGAAAAAAATTCCCTCAAATCCCATTAAAATTGGTCAATAGGACAATTATTGATTTAATAGTATACAAAAAATAAATCTTTTCATATAAACTCAATCGCAATGTCATGGTATTTTCTAGGTATTAAATGGTATTTTCCGATTAAAATAATAATTTATCCTATTGAATATTTTTATAATAATAAAAAACTGTTATTTATATAGTATTTTTTTCTGGGTGTAGATACGATAATTAAAAAATAAAAACAAACTTTTTTTTTTATTTGTTCAGCTGGTTTTTCAATTGGAGCAGTGGCTTATTTGTGTTAAATGTTTTTAGGTAATAAAATTTTTGTATTATTTAGTCGAAACAATCATAAAATATGCAATATACTACATCATTTACAAATATAATTCAGAAAAGTTCAGTTGAAAATCAATTGTAATTCAGAAATTCAATTTAAAATTCTAAAGTTATCAATTTTAACTCAGAAGTTTCGTTTGAAATTCAAAAGACATCAATTGTAATTCAGAAATTCCATTTGATTTTCAAAATACTTAAATTGGTATTCAGAACTTTTTATTTGGAATTGAAAAAATAACAACTGACAATATTCTTAATTCTAAATGGAGAGATATTAATTTCATTTATTATTTTCTTAATTTCAAATGAAATGCTATGAATTTCAATTGATATTTTCTGAATTCTAAATGGAATGTTATGAATTTTAATTTATATTTTCTGAATTTCAATTGGAAAAATATGAATATAAATTATTAATTTGGATTTTTTCCTAGATTTGTAAAACACAAACACAAAATTTTAAACATGTTTGTAAAAAAAGGAAAATTTTTCTGGATTGTCAAACGATCTTTGTTATTGGGAGCAAGGTTCAAAATTCTTCTAAATTCATGCAGATTCTCTTAACAATTTTCTTTTTCATTAATCCCACTGTGCATTGCATAAATATATTTTTAAAATCTTATAGAAAATTTAATAAGTATTAATAGCTTTTAAACAAAATAGCAACGTGTTTTTTTACAATTCACTGAAAATCATCAATTTGCATAACAACTAAAATCTTATTTTATGCAAGAAATTTGTTGACTCAAGCACCGGTTAATGAACCAAAAATTGAAGTACCAACAAAAAAAAAAATTGTTTAATAAAAAAAGGAAAAAAACCTAAAAGAGCGGACAATGAGAAAAAAAAAACTTGCTACAACGAAGAAACACAATTGAAGCAAATGATTTAAATTCTTTATGTAAAACCGGTTAGAGTGGCAACGCTTATAGGATGCGCTCTGTAGCGGCGAGAGAAGTTTGCCCCCCATGTATTGACCCAAGTTTGTTGGGCTTCACAACAATAACAACTACTACACTAGCTGACTGCACAAACGAAACTGTCACGTGACGTGTAACGTGATATTGTGACACGAAATTGCAACAAGTAAAAGTAATTTGCAAATTAATTTAATTTCTTTTGTATTTTTAAAATTATAAAATTTTAATTAAATTTCAAAAAAATATTCGCAAAATTTAAATGCATCGCATGGCGCGATATTTGTAATGAAACAAAAAAAAACACACGAATGCAATAAAAAAACAAAAACAATAAATGCCACATAAATATTTATCACCAACAACAATATAACAAAATAACAACAACAAACGTACGTAGTAACGACAAAAAACGCGTCCGACCGCAATTGTTTCACTTGGCAAACTAAACTATTCGTCATATTTGATATTTACTCCCAAGAAGCGGCAAAGCGGCGGCTTCCAACCACAAAAAAGCCTGCAAAACCTTAAAATTGACTGTTCTCTCGCTGTCGTCGTTGGCGTTGCCGAATTTATTGCTGCTGCTGCGGTTTTATTGTTGTTGTTGTTGTTGGACTCTCTCGTTCATTGGCAGCCGAACGAAGTTCGATAAAGTTCATAGTGGTATTTTTAAGCTTTCGACATTGTTGACGTTTTTTGCCGGCAGTTCAGTCATTTTACAGTTCAGCCTCGTTATTTCGTAAGGAATAAAAAATCAAACCAAATATAAAAATCCAAACCAATAACGGTTTCGATTTCGGTTTACTCCATCGGTGTTAAGGTATAACTTACAGTTTTTGTAGTAATTATTCATTTAGACTATCACCAGATAGACCAGGGTCAGGCAGTTCAGAAACTTTTTTTTTCGAATTATTTCAACCAGAAAAACATGGACTGAGTTGGTAACACTTTCTGAATTTCAAAAAAAAAAAACCTTTCCTCTCCAAAACTATCCCTCTATGATTGGTAAACTTACTTCTTAGAAAAACGAATATTCAAAAAGGAGAATTCAGAAAGGGGAACACCTCGCGTTGATATCAATATATGATGAAACCATGCAAAAAATTAACTTCTGTGCCTCATATGACCCCTTAAAACTCAGAAGATGTAAGACGTCAACCTATAATTGATCTAATGCGAACCGACCATAGCTTTCACCTGCTTATACTTAAAATCAGTGTGTATGTTTATGGTTTATGGAGTTTATGGAGAATAGCGTAATTAAATTAAAATTTCATATTTTGTTCATAATTTTTTGGAAATTTTTTTTGGATTTTCCGAAATTTAAATTTATATTGAATCAATTAAATTATCATTATAATTCTATAACGCATATATCCGTTGTAGAATAATCCAGGCCTTTCCAAATTATCCAGGCCTTGCCAGCAGAAGCCCTGCTATAAAAACGTCTTAGCATGCTCAATGCATGCTTTTTTAATTTTCTTATTGAAACTGACACAAAAATGAAAATCTTAATTTTAAATTTATTGATGTATGACAAATAGTGTTCATTGTTGATCGTGTGATTTTAGGTTTAGAAAAAAAAAATAATTTGAAAAATAATTTTATTTCAGTACAATTTTTTTACCATTAAATTTTCATGAGAGGGCTGAATAATCAAAATAAAACAATTTTTTTATCCATATTTTAAGTTTTTGATCCATTATTTAGGTTTGTTAAGGCCTTAAGAAGTTTGTCAGACGAAAATTTAACTGACACAAAAAAATATGAAAAATAAAAAATATGAATTAAAAAATATTTTTTAATATAAAACGTTTTTAAGGTGAATTTTTAATATGATTTAAAAATTTTGTGTGCAGTTCACATTAAAAACGTTTTATATTAAAAAAATATTTTTTATTTCATATTTTTCATTATTTTATTTGAAATTTAAAATTTTAAAGTGTGGAAATGTTTCAACTTAATGCACAAATTAATTCTAAGAAGGGGTAAAACTTAAATGGGCTTCACTGTAGAAAAAGAACAAGAAAAATAATATCGTTTAAACGACTTCGTCTAAGCTCTGGAAATGCTACTTCATGCTGTCATCCATTTGCATTGTTTTATTTAGTCGGTGCTTAATGTTAATCGAGCTCCTCTCATTCTCATTGCGCAGCGCTTCTTCTTGGACTAAATGCTCTCGCTCTCTTCTACTCCGTATGCATTTAATTAATCAGCTGAGTGCAAGAATGTGAACTTTCTTGCACTCGCATGGCGCGAAAAGCTTTCGCTGATTGTGGGGCGCTTCATATTGATTCCAATTCATGCGAATTCGAAAATTGATAAGAACAAGAAGTAGATGAAGAAGAAACACGCTGTGTTCAAAGTCTTCATTGATGAATGTCGGCCAGATATATTAAATTTAGAATACCTATTATGATTATATTTTTAAAATGCAGTACGGCCTAATTTGAAGCTTAGGAAATTAGATTCAAAACAAAAGTCTATGATGATAATAAAAATGTTCCCTCTAAGAACTGATTGGCTCACGGCCTATCAGTTGTTAGAGGGAATGGTTGCATCCCGTAAATAATGCAGAATGTCTTATCCAGCAATAGAAAATATAAAAATGTATTTATTTTTACGGAATCTTCAATTAGTACCTATTCCAGAAATCACCATTCATTTAAAAACTTTATCGATATAGAAAATAAACATTTTAATTATTAATACAAATAGTTTAAATGGCACGAAATACGATGGCCTTCAGTCTAAGTAATTTTATCAATTGTTACCGTACAGCTGATCTTGAATGCATTCGCCACAAGTGAACGATACATGTTTTAGTCTTTAGTCTTTGGCACTAATTTAAATTACCACGTCAAACAACTTTTCAGTTACGCTGTTAATGTTGAACCGGAAAACTGGAGCAATAACTACTATTGTAATGCAAACTGACTTTCGATTGTTTTACATTTTCTAACTGTTTAAACGTACACTCAAACAATGTTCAAATATGGCATTAAATTTAAGATAACTGAATAGGGTTACCAGACGTATGAGTGATATAAATATTTTCAAATATGTTCAGCCATAGGTGGATGGTATTTGTATCAAAAAAACAATTCACGGATTAACCTTTAAAATAAAAATTACGGGTCTAATAAATTAAAGATAATATGAAGGTGTCTCCAAAGGATCGAATTATCCCATTAACGGCTATTGGACAGAGTAATTCAGAAAAATGTTCAAACAATCACTCAATAATGAGCCGTTTTAAGCCCCAGTAATCACACCTTTTTTTACCCTACACTAAGAGTGAAAGGGTATATTCAGTTTGGTACGTCATTTGTAACACCCATAAGGAAGCATCTCCGGTATGGAAAAGTATATATATTCTTGATCAGCATGATCTCCTGAGTCGATTTAGCAATGTCCGTCAGTCTGTCTGTCCGGCTGTCTGTTGATATTCCTACTACTTAAAAAATTTAAGAGTTAGATAAATGAAACTTATAATTAGATTACTTATATACCTACGCTGTATGTGCGAAAAGATTGGCGAGATCGATTCATTGGGACCTGAGATCTGACCATTTATATTCAAATAACTCATATAAAATTTACATCGACAGATCAATTTTACTGTATACGTGCTTTGGATAAACTTTTTTGGGTCAAATATATATTAGCTTCATGCTCAAATACATGAAAATAATGTTTTCCCGCGAAACAAAAAAAAAATCGAAATTCGGTACACCTACCCATTTGTAAATATGGGTATCAAATTAATGGAAATTCATCAGAGATTGAAAGTTTGCAGTTATTTTCAGGACTCGTATACCCTGGTGACTAAAACCACTTTGAATGGTAACCACATGTATGTGTAGGGTATTAGACCGACTAAAATGACTATAATTTTGATAATCCTAACTATCATAAAAACACCTACTATATAATGTCCCTACTTTAAAATTTCTTATGTGATCTAACCTTCCCAACTGGTTATACTTATATCCCGGGAGCCTTGATAAGATTTAATCGACATAAATACTTGATGTGTGGGCTTCATGCAAATATTAATCTAAGAAATATTAGTGTGGTTTTATATCTAATGCCACCCAAGCTTAAGGTTTTTTGGGCTTCGCCCAGAGAGTATATATTTGATATAGAGTTTCCATACACGTGGTTTCGCTGCCACTTTTGTCTAATGAATTCAAACATTGGTTATGTGGAAATTGAAATGAAAATTTTGTTCAACAGGCTCATTTTCAAATTAATATTCTGATGTTTTCTGACACATTTTTGGCCACAATTTAATATAATATAATTAAAATTTAAAAACAATGTAAAGCTAATTTGTTGCATAATTTTAGGCATTGTCAGTAATTGACAGTTATTCTAGTTTCAAATAGTTCATACAAAAAATTATAAAAAAAAGAGTTGAGCCATTATGTAGCGATTATTAAATTTCTGAACGTTCATAAGAATACCAAATACAATACTATTTAGAGTTTAGTTTCTGAGGGTTCCTAAGGATCTCTTAAATAGGAATCATTTTATGTGTACAACTATTTTTAATGCTAAATTTGTATAAATATTTTTTCTGAGAGCTTATAAAACACTCACAAATGTGTCACCTGTCACATTTATCACAACAATTTCAGAGCGCTCCTCTTTGTTATCCAATGCGAAATTTATTATAAAATGTTATATTTCTGGATATACATTATTTAATAAATAAATTTACATAAACTTACAAAAGTAATTTTACTAACAGCATTTACTCCTTTTTAATGAAATTATTCATATTAGGTTTTTCAGTACAGTTCATGTACCGAAAGAAATACTCTACTGAAAAGAAAGAAGTGTCTTTCAAGATAGAGATGGGCGCGTGCCGTGCTTTTTTCGTGTCACGCCCGAAATTGGAGTTCGTGCGTGAAAAACTCCGTGCGTGCTAGTTGCTGTCGTGCCCGTGCGTGTCCGTGCCTCCAAAATCAGACACGCGCCCATTAAAGATTTTTTTTATAGTTTCTACCCCAATTTAAAAAAAACCCTTCCAACTTCAGAAAATAAAAATTTCGTGGTATATTAGCCTTCTGTTAAAAATCTGTTGTTTTAGTTCTACTGGATTTAAGAGAATAAAACAGTATCAAACTTAATTTTTGAATTATTTATTACAGGAACTAAAACTTATTGGAATATCGGTTCCGGTTCGAAGATTGTGGTTTCGATTCCGCACATAAAATGGGTTTCGATTTCGGTTCCATACATTTTTTATAACGGTCCCGATTCCGGTTCTTTGCGTTCCCTGACAGGGACTATAATATCTGTTCTGGTTCCGATATTTTTCAAATAGCGGTACCGATTCCAACCATAAATAAATATATATGTTTCGATTCCAATTCCCGTTCAATACAATTTTAATAACGATTTTGGTTTCAAAAATCTAAACGGTTCCGGTATTATTTTTCACGTTTTGCTTGCTTTTTTCATGTTTTTCCGTGTTTCTTCGTGTCTTTTAAAACCCCGTGTTTTCTCGTGCTTCTCGTGCGTGCCTGTAATTTTACTCGTCGAGCTCGTGTTCGTGCGTGCCACCTATCGGCGTGTCCGTGCCATCAAAAACAGGCACGCGCCCATCTCTATTTCAACCCTGTAAACATTCGGATGATAGGATAATTGGAAGAAACTTTTACGATATCATAATTGTATCGTCTGGATGATTTTTGGGAGATATTTCTTATTTATATCGCGTTGAAAACAAAATGTAGATGTACAAATTTTGTAAAATTTTAGTTATATCATATTTATGTCTCTTAAATGATATTTTGGTGATGTTGCACCCACCTTCATTTTAGATACGAGAAAAATTCTTCCTTCGTTAGAGAATGTTCCTTCGAATATGATAACACGTAATCCTCATATGGTGAAAGAGCTCGGTCTAAGTGCTTCAGGACTGAAGCTTTTACAATATTCTGTTTAATATGTGGGATCCCTCATTTATATTCTTAGTGATTAATGTGCTTGACAGCTGTGGAACAAAATTGCGATTTCATATTTTAATTTTCTCCACAAAAAATTTGTGATATATTTGTATCTTACGTTCGATAATTCTGTGATATCATATTTTTATGATCTGAATGATATTTATTCGATATCATATATTTATGATCTCAACGATAATTTTACGATATCATATTTATCTCTACCGCGCGAGTATTTGGCGTTAGCATATTATTATCGTCTGAGAAACAAATGCACATTATTATTTTATATCTGACAATATTAATAATCATTATTACAAAATGAAAACTAATTTACGATTTACATTTCCTATTGTTTTTAATTTTTTTTAGGGTCATCGCGCTAATTATTTGTGCCACAGATGAATGCTTCGGAGAACAGACCACCATCACTTATTGTAGTCTGCCTCCTCGTCGTTTCTCCAGCTTTATGCCCGATTTACATTGTATCTTCTGTGAGTCTCACTGTATCTCCTAGGGGTGCATTTTTTTCAAAAAAATACTATTTTTATATGAAAATTTAAAAAAATGCAACCCTAGGAGATACAGTGAGACTCACAGAAGATACAATGTAAATCGGGCATAATGCACACCGTATTGGCTTCTGTTTAACGCGCTCTTTGATTGCGTTGTTCCCATCGTTTTTTTGGAACATTTTTATTATTTTTCTAAAGAAGACGATTCACAGCAGCTGTTTTGAAACTCTAGGGTTTCTTTAAATTAAAATAAAAGAAGTATTGCTCCAAATAAAAAAACTACTTTAAAAAAAAAACATTTATTTTATGTAAAAATAATTCCAATATTAACATTTAAAAACATATTTAACTGTATTTTTTAACTAATTTGAATTGTTCCGAAGTTTATTTGGATAATTTTTGATCTTTTATAGACAAAAAATAACATTATTATTGTTCTGAATCGAGTTAACGTTTCTTAAACCATAAATAATATTAAATGCTTTTTTAATAAAAAAAAATAGATATTCAGATAAAAGAGTATCTGTTCTAAAAAAAGGCAGTACTAAAAGCACGCAACATGATACTATTTTTTGCAACACGGAAATCCGTCATTGGATCAATATTGAAAGTGTTGCTTAGTTTTAAAACAATAAAAATTAGTACATTCGCCAGTTCATTCGCCAAATTGCGTTCGCTTCGCCAAAAGCATTCGCTAATCATAATAGGGCCCTTAATTTTGAGTTTTTGTACTGTTCTTCTACACTTTGGTACTCAAAGTTCCGGATGGGACAGATTTAAATTAGCTGTACAAAAATATTTATTTGCTACATTTTGTATTTATTTAAAAGCCAATTTTCTTGTATTCTTTTTTTTTAATACCGCTCAAAATTTGTATACCATGAAAGCATAACAAAATATGCAATATTTATCAACATCATGAGACATTGAAGAATTGATTTTCACTTGTACCAGATATGAATAATATTCACAAAAATAAGTAATATGCGCCCTCAACGAAAATTCTGTGTCTTGCATTTTTGTATTTGCCCTTAACGTGTTTCATTTCAAGAACTTGGGTTTCATTTGTACCTATTCACATTCGTAGTACGTCCGCTTTGTGTACGAAATCAAAAAAAAAAAATAGAAAAACAATATTTCTGCAACATATAGAAAACAAGTTTCAAATACATTGTGTAGTAAAATCCAGTCAAATAAACACAAATGCACTGAACAAGTAAATGTAGTAGAACTAGAATTTTCAAAACATACAAAAAATATATTAAATTTGACTACATTAATTTTATTAAGAATCATTTTCAAAATTAATAATTCAAATTACTAATTTTCTGGTAACGGTTCTACTTTTTGAAATATGTAATTTGAAAAGTAGTATTTTTTTTTTGTTTCTTTAAATTTATTGCTCAAACATTAAAAACTAAACACATTTATTTAAAAGAAGATCATACACTTAAAAATCTATTAGGAATTTTTGTTGTTATTTGTACAGCAACTTAATATACTTAAAATTAAGTAATAATTAATGAACAAGTTATAACATTTAAAATAACTGCAATTTCGGTTTTTAGAACTACTTTGATAACTTTGGTATGACAGAAAAATTTAAAGCAAAAACAATGCAACAAGTGCAGTTTATATGGCGTTTATCAACCGTGCATCAATCACTGGTAAAGCGGACTTTTCTTTTAGACGATTTTACTGCTGCTGCTTCGAGGCTGCTGTTGCTGTCGCCGCCGCCGCCTTTTCAGCTGCTTGCAGCTTGGAACGTTGTAGCAAATAATACGAGACATTTTCGTAGACTAAAAATGTGATGACCGAGGCAGGCACGACGCGCGTCAGACTGGCCTGCAGTCCTTTGTAGAAGCCGCGCGTGCCCTCATAGCTGCAACGAGAGTTTGGGGGGGAAGAGATAGAGAGAAAAAAAAGTGGAGAATTAATAAATTTTTATAAGCAACAGCTTACCTTAGTTATTACGCGTATTATAGGGTTTTAAACAATAGAGAAGTAGACAGAGAGATGGCGATTGATTCGATTGACAAAGAGATTCTGCAAACTTAAAGCTTAACCAAAAACACCAAAAAAAAAAGTATAAAACTTATTTTAAAGTTAAAAAATATATATATATTAAATAGCACGAAATACAGTGAAAGAAACGACGCACAGACCGCACATGTTATGGCAGCAAACAAGACGGATACTGCGTGCGCCAAAACTCCACACGCATGCGCCGACAAAACTTAGCTGAAAAATGCAGATAATTTGTGGTAGCAAATAAAAGATATTTTATAATAGTTTTGTTTGTTTTATGCATAGAATCATCACGCGTAAAATGGTAAATGCAAAGCATTTTCTTTTCTTTTCTTTTAATTATTTCATTTACTAATTCAACAAAATCGTGTGATTTGTTTTTTTTTTTTGTTTTTTAAACATTTGTGTTTTTTTTACATTTAGTTTTGTTTGTTTTGCAAATCATTATTAGCTTCTTTTTTTATACAGTGTAGCTGAACAAAATGTTGCACTTAATTTTAGTAGTAACAACAACTAGTAGTATTTAGCATGTAGTATGAAGAATCTTTTTGCCAAAGGAATTCATTTAAATTTAATTTAACTTAACACTTAGCGTTGATTATTACAAATGCTAGACAACTAACTTAGAACTAAATTCAAATTTGTCTTCTTACAAAAGTCTTTCAGATGATTAGTATTATTTATATATTTTGTTGTTTTTGTAAATAGGGATATTGTTTAGAGCACAGCTTAAAGTGTGCATTAATTTGTTTAAATAAATATTAATAAATAAATTAACTAACTTAGTGCTATAACCTAGGGCTAGTTGTTTAGTGCTAGTCATCTTGCAGATACCAGCAGCAAGTGTTTGAAACACATTATTTTCACAGTAATCAATGCAATGCAATGTGTTTAATATAAAATTTGATATTTCTAATTACTAAAACTTTTTGCATTTATGTTTTTCTTCTTTTTTGCATTTTGCATTTAATAAAATGCACCAACTTCAACTGACGCTCATTTATTTCATATTTAAGCAGTAATTTACATGTCTTACTATTTATACTGAAAATTATATATATTTCTTTACAAAAAAAAAACCAAAACTTAAAAACTAACATTTCAAATTAGTTAAGTTTGAAGCGCGCCAAAGTTTTACTATTTTTTCAATGCTTGTTTCAAGTAGTTTTATTGTTTATTCTATGCTGGAATCTTTTTCTTATTTTTCGTTACTTGGCTTTAAAAATGCCTTTTAAAAAATTTAAAAAAAAAATAAAATAAAAAACCTCTAAGCGCTAATATTAATATTTAGAAACAAGAAAAATTGTGTTGAAAAAAAAACTTACACAAAATTAATAACAACAATAATACAAAATAAATGTTTGAGAAAACATAAATAATATCGCGCGCGTTTTTCTTTTTTCAATTTCGCACCAATGTTCTCAGGTTTTTAATAAAAAAAAAATATAATAATTCACTTAATGCCGCAGCATTTTTCATTCGTTTTCTTTCTCTAATTACTCAATTTCTTCAAGATTCGTTGTATTCTGTGTCTTGGCAATCTTCGCAGCAGCGCTATGCTAATTCGTTAACTTCTCCCAAATCAACATAACCATGCAGATGTTGGGCGTTACATGCACCAAGTAGGGCACGAGACCCTTATAAAAACCACGCATACGTTCGTACCTCCATGTCTGCCGCACACAATCCCAGGTGCCCTGATAGTTGTGATGATGATCCTGCAAACGGGCGCGTATCACCTGATACGGATACGTGGCAGCGGCGGCAATCAGCTTGGAAATGGCGGCAAAAGCCAGATACTCAGTGGTAGCCTGCAAGTGAAAGATTTCATTGAATTTCAAAAATATGTTTTAATTGTTTTAAAAGAAAATTAAATTTAAATAAAAAATTATGTTTATAAACTAAAAAATTCTCTATTAATTACACTACCCAATAGGAAATAGCCTCATTACGTAGTCGATTACTGCCTAATTATTATCGAATCGTAATGCGTCGGAATCTCAATACTGATTTCTGTTTACTTTTACACAGACATGTCCTCTAGGGCAAGTATGCATTCACTGTAGATTACGAAGTAATGCTATGTAGGAGTCAGCACCCATTACACACAGCATCCAAAGTAAAAAGGAACCGAATGTTACCTCATGTACATATAGATTACTATTTAGAAGTATCGTAATAAGGGGTGAACCAATCATTACTTCGTAACCAAACAGTTTCAAGGGGTACTTCCATTTCAGCATTACTTTTCACGCAATCGTAATGAAGATTGGTCGCTTTACACATTACTTTGTAGGTAGTAGTAATGAGGAGTGTTCCATTTGTACATTACTTTGTATGCAATAGTAATAAGGGGTGTTCCATTTGTACATTACTTGTACGCAGTAGTAATTAGGAGTGGTTCAATTTGTACATTACTTTGTACGCAGTAGTAATTAGGAGTGGTTCGATTTGTACATTACTATGTACGCAGTGGTAATGGGGGGTGATTTTATTTCTACATTACTTTGTACGCAGTAGTAATAAGTGGTTATGTCGTTTGTGCATTACTTTGTATGTATTGAAGAAAACATTGGTTACCGTTCGAACTAGGTCGGAATATTTCCCATTGGGTACTTCTTCTATATCATTTGATAGGACATATTTTAAAGAGTAGAACATATTGAAGAAAATTCGTAATTTGTATCGTTAGTTTGGAATATGTTTTGTTTAATCATAATCTATTTTCTTAGTAATCATTAGATTCTAATTACTAAACAAAAATAATTCAATAATACACTAAAAAATTTAAAATTTTCGAGTTTAGAACGCAATATTTTGAAATCTAATTGAAATATTGTCATTATTTTATATACTAAAATTGGCCTAGACAATTATAAGTTAAACAGCGTTAACAATTTGGTTTGAAAACGACTTTTGTAAAGTTTTTTAATTTTTCATTCTAAAAAGTGACTGAAAATGGTCTGAAATTACGAATGCATATTCTTAAAACCATTCTGAAAATGTATAAAAAAAAACCGAGTATGCAGTAAAAATCAGCACCATCGAATTATACAAAATTGATAGGAAAATTCGTTTCGAGTGTGAAGTCTTTTTAGTTATAGTTAATTTAATTATTTAGTAAAATATTTACTTTGTTGGTAACAAAACACAACAAAATGAGAAAAAAAGTTTGCGCGGTAAATTCTATTATTTTTGTATTATTGGAAATATCTCGTAGAATTTGAATAAATGAATTAAAAAAATGTCTATGCATAGATTTACGCGATTTCCGGCAATAACTTTTGTACTGCACTTTCAAAAAGGTGTTCACATATATTTGTAAATATCTCGCGTTTAATAAAACTCATATGTTCAATTGTTACTGCGAATGAAATGTAATTAATTATTCAATAAACATCAACACTTCTTACAACACTTTGGAATTGGTTCACTGGTTTTAAGAGAACTCTATAGAAGAACTCGAAAAATATAAATTTTTTCAATCAAAATTTTATTCAAAAATGCATTTAAAAAATTGGTGAAAACACAAGATGATGCACAATTTGTAATATTACAAAATTAGCTTGCACATTTTTAAAGAAAATTACGTAAAAATAAAAGAAATCTATGCATACATTTTGAGAACAGAAAAAATCATCTGAAAGCATTACAATTGAATATTAACTACAAAAAAGTCGTATTTTATGTTCATATCCTATACCCATGGGTTACAAGTTATAAAATGTATGTGAGCATATTTTAGCGCCTCTTAGTAGGCGTGACTGGTATGAAAAAGTATATATATTCTTGATCAACATCACTTTTCGAGTCGATTTAGATATGGAATCTGTCTGTTCGCCTATACACGATAACTTTAAAACTGCTATACCGAATGATGTTAAATTAATTTTCAATATATTTAGTGGTAGAATAGTAATTCAAAGTTCAAAAATGAGTCGAATTAGTCAACGTAATCTACTACATCCACTACGAGATATGGGTTTACTTTTTAGAATAACATATCTCGTTAAGTATTAAAGATAAAGTTATAAAATTTAAAATTAATTACAAGCAATCATCAAACAATAGGTGCTCAAAAAATGAGCGTGATTCCGCTCACATTTTTTTGTATGCCTATTTGTATAGGACTCAATTATATTGCTTTCACATAACTTTTTTAATTCTCAAATATTACCCATGTATTTTTGTCATTGATAACTCAATTTCTTCGGAAGAGTGTGAACTAATTTTGGAAAATTAAAATTTGTGTATCATCGATTTTTTTTTCCATTTTTTAAATGAATTTTTTTTTTAATTTTTTGTTGAAAAAAATGCTTTTTCCAAGTTCTCCTATAAAGTTCTCTTAAACTAATGAACCAATTTAAAAATGTTCTGAGAAATATTTATTGGATATTCAATTACTTTTCGATATAACACTTGATCATATGTATTATTTAGAACGCGAGATATTTACGAATATATGTGAGCACCTTTATGAAAGCTCGGTTCAAAAGTTATTGGCCCTTAATTTGTAAACCTATCCAAAGAGACATTATTAAACCATATCTTCGGAATCAGGGCGTCATTTTACATAATACAAAAATAGCCTTAACAGCTGCGCAAAATGGCTGTTGTGTAGTGTTATTCATCATTTATCAAAATTGGTATTTGTTGCAATATTTTAACATATTCATAATTTCTTTTTTTTGTATTAAGTTGTATTATTTGTTATTTATTTATTATTTATTTATTTATTTATTCACTTATTTATTTAATTATTCATTAATTTATTTAATAATTCAATAAAAATTGTATTTATTTATTTTATTGTAAAATTTATATTTTGGTCAAATTTAATGAACTTTTTTATAAATATTTTATTAAACCATTATCGTCATTGTTATTGTCAATTGTTGTTTACTTGTTTTTTTTTATTATTATTTTTATTTTGTTTGTGCAGTTAATGCCATTGTAAATGCTTAATGCTTGTGTAAAAAAAACAAGTTAAATTTTAATTAGAAGAAGGCTCGTGCAACAGACATCAAAATCAATAACAAACAACAACAGCTGAGGCAGATAAGCGCCATTTTTTTTTTATTATAATTATTTTTATTTAGCAGCAATCAAAAATATTTGTTTTATTGATATTCAAAGTTGAATAATCTAGAAAAACAGTCAGCCGACGTCAGTCAGTCATTCAGGCAAAACAATAATAAATATCGATAATTTTATGAAATGAAAAATATATTATTTTAAATTATTTATAAATAAAAACAATTTATTTATATGTAAACATGATATCGTCGTAATAAAGTTAAGACAAAACAGATTTTTTTTTGCTATATCGATACCCCACAGGCAGCACATCGCAATCAACACTTTTGGAATTTTAGTTTTATTGAAGTTTTGGAAACCTCTTTATGAGTAGAATGTATCTGTATAGTCATATTTTTGAATTTCGCTGTTCATATTTGAAAAAAAGACAAATAACATTTATTTTCGTATATATAAAAATTTTAATATTTCTTTTAGTGACTACTTTAAGTATTTTTAACTCCTTTTGTGGTAATGGTAGAAAATCAAAAAATATGAGTATTTGTAGATATGTCCACATTTAAAGCAAAAATATAAAATTTAAATTTATAATGTACTTCCAATGCATTTTTCCATCAAAGTAAAAAACTGACCACTGTAGTCTCAATTTATATTAAACATGTGCCAAAGTGTTCCTAATCGTGTTATTTTTCCTGTTGCCGTTTACCGAAATTCGGAAATTTATCTCAGCATCGTAAGTAGTACAATTGAAAAATGTTTCGAAATAAATTAGGACAGGCAAAACATCGTAACTACATTTTTCTTTAAATATTTCTACATTTAATGGATATTTTGGAAATTGTGCCACACTATTATTATTGTCAGCTCATTTAAAGGATACTTTACGAAAAAATCAATTGCACTACTCGCTTTTGAGACTTTTTTCGCCTCCTATGAAATATGTGTTTTGTTGGTTACGATCTTTTGCCTGTAAGGCATCGATATATTTTAAGTTTATTAGTTAAATTTAAAAAAGGCTAATATCATTCTTTAATTTCTTGAAAAAAAATCGTTCTGGAGTGTATCTTATAGGGTGTATCTGGAACACCCTATAATATACAGGGTGTTTTCTAAATTTACTTTAGAAATTTTGATACAAATGTATATTTAATTATAACAACTACAATTTAAACCCCAGAGCAAAAATATTACATTTGATTCACAGATAATCGGTCATAGTTATTAGGAAAATTTCAATATGGACATTTTATTTGGTCTCGAAGAAAATTTTCCCCTCAAAGTGAAAAAAATATATATTTATTTTTTTATTTTTTTTCTTTTTTATTTCTTGAATGCGTTATAATGTTATAAACAACTGATTCCTTGGTTCATTTCGTGAAAAAAAAATGTTCTAGAGTTGTGGTGTATCTGGAACATCCTATGATATACAGGGTGTTTTATAAATTTAGTTTAGAAAAGTTGATACAAACGTATAATTAATTACAACTTCCACAATTTAAAGCCCAGAGCAAACAGATTACTATCATTTTGTAGATAATCGATCATAGTTATTAGGAAAATTTTAATATTGATAGTTTCTTTGGGGTTCTACGAAAATTTTTCATATCAAAGTAAAAAAAATAATATTTTTTATTTCACGAAATTTTTATATATTTGTGTTTGATTTTTATTTTTTGGATGCATCATAATGTTAAAAACAATAAGGGTATTCATTTCATGTCGTAAAAATTATAAGCTTTAAAGAGTAGAATTTTATTGAAATACGCATATACACAGGCGATACGAAATGAATACCCTTAATGTTTCTTGATTATTAGTGAAATTAAATTTTGACTACATTAAACCCTCTAAAACCGTTATTTTTGGGGAGTTTTTAATAATTATTAAAAAAAATAATCTCCATTTAAAAAATAACTTACAATGTTATTATAGAAAACTATTCCTTATACTAAAAAGGTCCCTGATCTGATCCTAAACAACTTGCAGAGTTTTTGATTCTTTTTATTTACAATTTTTAGCCGTTTTCACCATATTTGGTGTACTATCTATCAAAATACATTGTTTTTATTCAATTGGACAAAACAGTCAGTTGTGGGTAACTATACCATTTCGTATTCAACTGGTACATAAGATTATTTCTACATTTAACATTGGAAAATACTAAATGAAACTTACATGATTTAAAAAGAAATAGAAACAATAAATGTGCAGCGGATTTTCAATTGTTTAAAAAAGAAACATTAAAATCGATTGTAAAATTTCTGTTTGTGCTGTCGGATAGCAATATTTAATAAAATACATTTCCTTCTGTTTTATACTAAGCTTTACTAAACGCAGAATATTCTATAAATGAATGAAAAATCGAACTTTGTCTACTAAAATCCAATTTATTCTGTCATATAACAAACATGTGCTAATGTCGCTTGTAATAGACAACAAAAAAGCAATATAACGATTAGTTTATGGCTTACAAAACAACTGATAAACAAACCATAATTAATAATTATAGTAAAGGTGGTGGTGATCATGTACAAATAACGTGTAATCATTGCACACGCGAAGCTGTTCTGTTTTTTGTTTTTAGTATATTATTTTGATCGTTGCTAATTTATTAATATTTTGTTTATACTATATAATAACTCATTTGCATATGAAACAAACACACTTAATAAACAAACAAACAAAAAATTAATAATCAAATGAAACTTGTGTTAGCAACAGCGCAAACGTTGGACCAAACTTAATTAGTAACCGCGCGCGCTCACCCCCTTTTTCAAAAGTAAATAGCTGATATGTGTTGGTTGACGGTAATACAAACTTGACTTTGCTATGAATTATATGAAGCATTTTGTATTTGGCTAAAAGCCAAAAGGTGCTCTTATTAATTGGCCAACTGCCCAGACGACACGACGAGTAATGCGTTTAAATGCAGACGAGCGTGCGGGTAAAATTATCATGTGATGCTCAATTCATTAGAAATGAGATGAAAGTATTACGTCTTAAGAATATGTGGGTTACGCTGTATTTAAGATTTTTGCCTTTTTATATTTTTTTTTTGTATTATTAAAAAGTTTTTATATTTTTAAATTTGTCATTAAAGTTTTTATTATAATTTTTATATTCAAGAAATTGATTTATATTATTAAATTGTTGCATTGTACTTCGTAAATATTTTTTAATACTTTACTTTTCTCATTTCTTCTACAGTACAATATAAAACTCACCAGTTTAGTATCGATTGGCAGCTTGCGGTACTCATTGTATGAGTTCTTCATTTCTTCGTAGGTCATGAACTGCAACGCGCCATGCGAAACACCCAACATGCCAGGAACAAAACCCTAAAAATAAAATACACACACAATAAGTATTTGTTTTATTTTTGGCCTGCTTTCAAGTGCAACAAGAACAGCAGCGACCACTTTTTTTTCTTGTTGTTGTTGACTCTTGATACTCACTCTGTATAGACCGCGCACACCCTCCGTCTTGTAGATGTGTGTGAGCGCATGCATCATGCCGCGATATTCGGTGCCGGCGGTGCCCTCTGCGCCATACTGCAGACAGAGACGTGTCTTGACCACCCAAATGGGGTTTGTGAGCACAAGCGTTAGTACGCCAGCCTCCGAGGCGGCCAGCATGTGCATGTAGGGACCCAAGGGCTGTGCGGTATTGCCACCTTGAATGAATGTCTTGATGGTGTTGTAGCTATGGAGTAGCAGAAAAATAGAAAATTAATTTTTAAATCAATAAAAAGCAGAATATTCGAATGCAAAAATATATTAAACATTAAAATATATTATAGATCAAGTGAAATTTTATAAATTAATTCGTTTGTCTATACTTACAACATAAAGTACAGTCCCCATGATGAGCCCGAACCCCAGACATTAGGCGTTACACCTTTGTACAAGCCGCGAAAACCTTCCTGCCGAAAAATGGTGGTGAATGCGCTGCCCAGGCCACGATACTGTGGCACAGCTGCGGTGCGTCCATCATTAACTGCAAAGAGTATAAAGAAATAATTTAAAATTAATGTTTGAAATTTAAAAAAAAAACAAAAAAATATCGTCATTGTAGAAATTAAATGAACCAAAACCATTCAAAAATAGATTTATAAAATTTTATGTTATAATATTATAAAAACTAACATTGATACTAAAGCTTGAATCACACGATTGAATAAACAGTCAACTTTTGAATCAATTTTAAAATAATTTTAATATCAATCGTGTGATTGCCCAATTTTTGTATGGAAAATTAGGCAATCACACGATTGATATTTAAATTGTTTTGAAAATTGATTCAAAAGTTGACTCTTTATTCAATCGTGTGATTCGAGCTTAATATTGAATTCGATCATCATTCAAAAATAATCAGATATGTAGTCAAATATAGGAGATTTTTGTAAAACGACTATTCAAAATTGCAAAATGAAGTGGTTGAATTTTCACAGTCTAGTAACATTAAACGAATTATATGACTGCCAGTCAGACGATTTTAGCCGAAAAATAGGTATTAAGTAACGTTTCGTTTTATAACAATTAGAAGAAAATGTCCCATTAATTTTATGTTTCAAGTATTAATCGTGTTTTCATCATTTAATTTCTTGAATTTAATATAAAGGTATAAATACTATTGTTTTTATGTTGTTTCTACTATTACAATAAACATCTCACTATATGGCATATAAAAACATTACAACGAATAGAAACATATTCTTTTTATGGGTCATTCTGTGAGTTTACACAAAATTCTATAATGGTATAAATACTATTGTTTTAATGTTTTTTATCCCATTATAATAAACGTCTCACTATGTGGCATATACAAACATTATAACAAATAGAAACATGTTCGTTTTGTGCGTCATTCTGTCAGTTTACAGACTGCTAAATCATGGGAAATTAAATTTTTCTGACTTGTTTACTTCAGTCGACGTTTTCGTTTTATAGAAAGTAAATAAAGTTTTTAGACAATTTCATGCTTCTTTAGTTTTACTTTATTAGGCCGTTAAAACTGTATTCTGTTTAATTTAACAAGATTACTTTGTAATATCGTCGTTGTAGAACGAAAAGTCACGAAATACATTTTTATGAAAAACTTAAATTTCGAGTTTGTTGATTAATATTATAAAAAGTAATTGATGAATTTTTAATGTTGAAATATCAATTGATAGATTTACATTTTCTTATCATGTTTCAAAAAATTTGAGATCATCTATTATAAATGAACAGTTATATAAAGATTTTTGTAAATTTATATTTGGTATTTTGAAAATGTATTTGATGACTTTTCGTTCTACAAAGACGATATATTATAAAAAAAAACACACAAATGCTGACGAAAATGCAATTAATGCACGTAATTCTATAGAAGTCGTAAAATTATGATAAAAAAAACTTGTAATACTTTATTGTTGAAACGCGCGACTAATACATTTGTAAAAAAACACATAAACAATTTTAACACCTTTAAATGCAGACTTCGGGGATTTCTTTATTATACATTAATTATTTAAAATGTTCACAAAATTAAAGTACTTTAAAACATTAACAAATGTCTTTAAATATATTTCGAGATATATCACATATTTTAGTATTTTACATATGTGCTTAATAAAATTTAAATGTTATTTTTCATATTCAAGAATGATTAATTGATTTCAAAATTGAATACAAAATAAAATAAATTATGTGCTCGAAGAAACCAGTGCAAAAACTAAACTGCATAGGTTTTGTGGTCGTATAAAGTCTGAAAAACACTTTATAATCTATTATTTTTGTGTGGTAATTGATAACACATTCCTATATTTAAAAAGAGCTAAAATATGTTTAGTTTTTAAACAATTTAGTTTTTAATTACACAGAAAAATCATCTTCCGATTGCAGAACGATTACGCTGTGCGGCACTAAAATTTTAACTCTAATTTGATTTTATTTACAAGTTATGTATGGTCAGTGGATCAAAAATGTAGTATAAACTTATACCCCTAGACGTCTGGGTTAGGCGCTATCGGGGCCCTAAAGGAGCGATGGTTCATTATGTCTAAGGAGCGATTATAGGGAACTTCCTTAGGATGATTTCCACTGAGCACTTTAAGTTTGTATCTTAACGATTTACCACCATTTTGAATGGTTTTCTATTATGAATTCCGTTAAGCAGTTAGACCCAGTAGAAGAAGTCAGAAAACTATCATAATGTCTTTGGGGAAAATATTCATCTTTAAAATTGAGCTAGGGTCTCTAAACAACTAAATTCTCTAACACGTACAAATACAGTTTGTGAGAATCATATAGTTTGTCAAATTTTGTGGAATTTGAAAGACAGATTCCCGGCATATTTTATAATATCGTTTTTGAATTTGTTTTCTTTTCAACTAGTAATGAAGACAGTTTAAAAATGACAGTTTAAATGTTCCTGATAAATTACGGATCAAAATTAAAATAATGCTGATGAGTTACGGATATAAATAACGTATCGCTTAGAAACATTTATTCGAAAGATTTTAAGCAGAACAAGGCAGAATTCATATCTAAAGATGTCTATTTTTTTTTTTTGCCTGATCCGAAATTCACATCCCGAGGTATTTTTCAAGAATATCTTCGACATATTTCTGGCAAACATACAGATAAATGGAAATTTGTGGGAATCATATGGCAGATTATCAAATTTTGTGGAATTTCAAATGCAGATTGCTGATATATTTTAGGAACGTGCAGAAACACGATGCTTTTGATACAAACTCTGCCTTTGTCTGCTTGAAAACTTTTGATAAAATGTTTCTAAACTGTCACAAGCCTGCCTAAAATCTTGTCTTGGGTTCCTCGTGAAAAAATGTCATATTTCTAGTATTGTTCAGGGCAAACAAATGCAGTTTGACAAAATCATATGCAGTTTATCAAATTTTGTGGAATTTAAAAGACAGATTCCCGGCATATTTTAAGAACGTACAAAAATTAAGCTGCTTTTTATACAAACAACGACTTTTTCTGCTTAAAATCATACGAAAAACTTTTTACAAACCGCCTCCACCCTGTCAAAAATATTGTATAGTATTTACTCAAAGAAAGCGTGCCAACATTGATATTTCCAACATGAAATGATCCGATTATAAATGATATAATTTAATGTAAAATTAAATTAAAACATAGATTAGTTTACAGACTATAAGGTAGTAAAAACAGTTTTTTTAAGTACATTGGAAAATTTTTCAAGTGAACTGATAAATTAGATTTTTCTTAAACGTTCTCATTTTCAACATTTCGCAGCATTTTGTATAATTAAAATATTAAAAATATATTTAAAATTATTCTATGTTTTTAAATATATATTAAGCATCTAATTCAATATATTTTTAGTCTTTTTATTGTTGTTAATTGTGTAAAAATCATTAAATCGTTATTTGACTGTGCTGTACTTTTCATTCATTATTTTGTCGTCTCATACAATTCAATGTCAGACCAACGCCTTTTCGAAGTTCTTTGCCAAATTATGAGCGATAACAACACAATCTCATAGTGATAAATATTTGGTAAAAAAATAAAATATATCAAAATAAAAAAATAAAAACAATTTTGCGCTAGCTGAATATATTTATTATCAAGTCATAAGGTTCGCGCTGTGTAGCAACAGCAACAAATTGTTGTTATTTTGGATTTATTTTTAGTTGAGAAAAATATATATATAAAAAAACGAACTGAATTTTTGGCACGATCATTACGTGATCGTTTCGTTTCGCGTCGTTGTCATCGTCTTCGTATTGATAACAACAACGAAATGGTTGATAGTTCGTTGAGGAGCTGATGAGGTGTTGGTCGTTGAAAAAAACGAGAACGTGTGATGTGTGTTATTTATTTTCCGTTTTTATTTATTTTTTATGGTAACACGCGCACATAAGGGGGCTCGTCATTGCGATAATATTTTGTTTTTCATTAAATTACACTACTCTACAACACGAGTAAGCAAAAATTTTCGATGGCAATCAAATGATATTCAGGAATATATTTAGTTTCTTTTATATTTCAAAAAGTAGTAAATATAACAGAATGTCCGTAAGTTTTTTCGTTAGTTAAAACTATGTTTTAGATAAACGTGAACAATTTTCTTTTTACTCATAAAAATTTAAATACTAAAATGATTAATTAAAAATTGTATCAAAAATAAAAATTTTCATATTAAAATTTAAATAACTTGAAAATTAATTAAAATTATAACATTATTTATAATATTAAAATTTGTTTCGTTAATTAAAAGTAAAATCACACTTAAAGTTTTTTGTTTAACTCAATTCGGAAAGTTCTTTTATTCTAAAAAGTAGATAAAAAGTTTTGAAATTTCGAGAAAATTTTTCTTAAAAACCGAATGTCTTAGAAAAAAAACCAAGTATGCATTAAGAATCAGCATCATCGATTAATATAGAGATGATATATGTGATGAGCATATATAAAATCGTGTTGAGTAGTGTTTATATTTAATACAACGAAAAATATTTGTATAAATCTTTAAAAAAAAAAAACATTTGTGTGATGCGATCATCAGTTAATTTTGAAGTCAAATAAATAATAGAAAGTTTTTTTTTTGTATAAACACAGAAACTTAAAATTGCAGAATCTAAAAAAACTGTTCAAAAAATACTTGGTAACCAGAAAATCCAGTTTACACAAATACCTATAGAGTACGTCTTTGAAGTGCGGTATGTCTTATTTAAATAAACCTTTCGACTGAAATAAATAAAGCTTTAAATATGTTGGCAGCAATCAATGAACCGTGAACGTCCTTGAGAAGTGGCCTACGATTGACTGACGCAAGTTTGCAAAGCTCGTAAAATAAATAAATAAATAAATAAATAAATAAAAGAGTACACCGTTTTTTTTAGCCTTGCAGATGTTGGCAGTTAATGCTTCTTACATGAAGGAAACAGGTAACTGACTATTTTAATTTTCAGAAATGTTTAACAATCAAACACAATGCAATTTCAATGTAGTCAGTCAGTCAGTGTAAGAAATGTTTTGGCGGTCATTTGTTTGAGAATAGCATATAATAAGTAAAATTTCAACTTTTGTCGGTTTAATTATAAAATTTAAATAATATTTAAAATACTTTTGTCATATATAAATATTTGTGACAATGATGTTTCTATTTCTAAGAAGTTTTGTATTTATTTTCTTTTTAACTAGTAATGAAGACAGTTTAAAAATGACAGTTTAAGTGATTCTGATAAATTACGGATCAAAATTAAAATTATGCTGATGAGTTACGGATATAAATAACGAATCGTTTGTTTTATTTTCAACTTGTAATGAAGACAGTTTAAATGATCCTGATAAGTTACGGATCAAAATTAAAAAAATTGCTGATGAGTTACAGATATAAATAACAAATCGTTTTCGAATTTGTTTTCTTTTCAACTAGTAATGAATACAGTTTAAAAATGACAGTTTAAATGTTCCTGATAAGTTACGAATCAAGATTAAAATAATTCTGATGAGTTACGGATATAAATAACGAATCGTTCTTGAATTTGTTTTCTTTTCAACTAGTAATGGAGACTGTTTAAAAATGGCAGTTTAAACGATTATGATAAGTTACGGATCAAAATTAAAATAATGCTGATGAGTTAGAGATATAAATAACGAATCGTTTAGAAATATTTATTTAAAAGATTTTAAGCAGAACAAGGTAGAGCTGTCTATGTTTTTCCCGATCCCAAAATATGTCTGAAATCTACATCTCGAGACAAAATGTCTGTCATTTTTCAGGAATATCTCTAGCATATTTCTGGAAAATACACAGATCAATGGAATTTTGTGGGAAGATTATCAAATTTTATGTAATTTCAAATGCAGATTTCTGACATATTTTAGGAACAGGCCGCATTTGATACAATCTTGGTCTTTGTCTAATTGAAATCTTTCGATACAATGTTTCTCTACTGTCACAAGCCTGCCTAAAATCTTGTCATGGGTTCCTCGTCATAAAATGTCTGTCATTTTTTTGAAATATGTATTTCTGGCAAACACACATATAAATGGAAGATTTTGGGTAGTTGGGTATTGAGAATTATAAAATTTATGGCACAGAAAATAGGATCGCAGAAAATATGCATATATATGATATGCATATATCATTATCAATAACTTTTGTCTAAGGTTCCGAGTCAAAATGTGTTTTAGTCGGAAATATAACTGAAATATTTCTGAAAAGTAACAGGCATTTTGTTTCGAGTGATTTGAAGAAACAAACGAACAACACAGATATCTTAATGGCCTTCTTTTCTGAGCGTTATAAATGAATTATTAATTTTTAGTGTACGGTATAAATATGAATTTTCAATATTAATTGCAATACTCATTATAGAAAGTACAATTAAAAATACAAAATAATCTACTAGCCGTTAAAATTATCACTTATTATGATTGTAAATATACAAATATTTATAAAATTGAATTTAAACAAAACCGTCACCACAGAATACCATAAATAATAATAGTGTAGTTTTTTAAGAATTACAAAACCTAAAATTGCAGCACGCGCAGTTTTGCGAACAATGAATTTATTTTTTTAATGACCCACTTTTAGTGGTGGCGGTGACGGCGGCGGCACCACCAACCAATCGACCAACACCAACGGCGCAATAGAAGTCGACCGCCGCTGCACTAGAAGGCATCCAATGCAATCACGCAGCGCATGAATGCTATACAATTTGATACTCGTGGTTATTAAATTATTATTATTATTTTTACTTTTATTATTATTTTTAATTTTATTATTATATATGTTTTATTATTGCAGGCATTCGTTCGGTCGTTGGTGGTTGTTGACTGCAGACAGAATGACAGACACAACACATACAAGTCAAAGTGCAAGTAGAGAAATGGGAATGATGCAACTTTTGCAAATATTACTAACAAAATAAAGTTTTTTAAATTTTATACTAATAAAAATTATAAACAAATATTCATCTCCCATATATATTTTAATATAAATTGTATGGATTTTTATTAATTCACAGAATTTTTAAATACTATTTCCGATAAATTGTAACAATGTTGTCACCAATTTGTTTATTTTAAGTAGTTTTGTTAAAATTTGATATATTAAGAGACATTTTATTGCATTTTTAAGATATTTTGTCACAATTAAATGTATTTCGCTGACAATTTGGCTATGTTTATTAAAAAATTTATTATGTATTTTTAATTACTATAATTTATAAAATTCAAGAAATCGTTACACTTATTTTGTGAACATTTGTAATTATTTTGTGATATTTTGTTAGAATTTTGTCACAATTTAAATTAATCTCTGACATTTTCTTCATGTATTTTTATCAAATGTTTGATGTATTTTGTGAGATTTTTCTGTAAATATTATTAAAATATTTAAGAATTTGTGCTAGCTAGATTATAAAGATTTTTAAATCATTTTGTGATATATTTTGTTACAATTTTAAGACATTTTGTCATAATTTGAAGTACTCTCTGACATATTTTATATTATATCATTAAAAATGAATGTATTTTGTGAGATTTGTCAATTAATATTATTGAAATATTTTATAATTTATGATACTTAATTAATTGAAATTATTTTCTTATTTTTAATATAATTTTAAGACATTTTGTTAAAATTTAAAGTATTCTCTGATATTATTAATGATTTTTAAATGATTAAGAACTAAAATGATACACAATTTGTGAGAATTTAAAGTTAGTTTGCGTATTTTGTGAGCATTTTATATGACATATTTCATTGAGAATGAATTATTTTAAGACAATCATATTTTTGTCACAATTTCATTAAACAAGTCAGCTGTTCAGCTGCACGATTACTCATTTCTACTGGGATTTTTAAGCGATATTGCAAAGCGTCGCAACGTCAATGACGACGATGACTCATGCAAAACTAAACTCAACTGAAAACTGATGCAAGTGTTGTATGCCGCAGTAAAAAACAGAAAGAAGACAAAATAATAAACAAAAATGGAAACGAATGGAATGAGCTCAACGGAACTCTAGCGCGACACATGGCAACAACACAAAATGTTGAAAATGGCAATGTACAATTTTTATACAATAAAAAAATAATAATAAAATAAAGCTGATAAATTGTGAGATATTTGTGTGTGAGTTGTCAGTGTACAGTCACGTGATTGCGTTTACAAACACAAAATAACAGCAGTAGCTATACAAAAAGTTTATACAAAAATACAAAAAAAGAAGAAACCAGTTTGTTTACACTTTATGCCGCCACTTGTTGTTAAGCAAAACGTTTTTAACATGGCTTTAATACAAGACACCCATATATGGCATGAAAGAGAGAAAATATATATTTTACTATAATTTACTTATTTAAATTAAATTAATGAAAATATAGTAATTTTAAAAACTCACATAATGCAATAAATATATTCAATTCAGATATTCAATTAAATTAAGCAATAAAGATTACAAAATACAGCTTAATACAAAACGTGACTAATTTTGGTTATTTAAAAGCCTGATTAATAGGTTCAACTGATATACGCTAACAAAATATTTATTGATTGTTTTTATAATTGAACAAAAAAAAGAATATATTAACTGTAAATTCATAAGAAATAAAAATAATTTCTTAATTTAAAAATAAAAAACATATGTAGCAGCATTTACAAAACAATAAATTAAATATGTAAGTAAAATAAATATTATGCAGTAGCACAAACAAAAAACATGTTATTGCAAATATTTTTGTTTTTTGCTATTCGCATTATTTGCTAAGCGATAGTGAGTGACGTTTTTCATAGGAAATTGTTTTTGTTTCACAAATCTACAAATATTTCCGGCAAATTTCCTACACATACACCCAAATAAATTCAAGTGTTTCAGGGGCGTCTAAATGCGTATTTTAGATTTATTTAAATACTGGGAAAAACTTTTAAATATTTTAAAGTTCTCAAAAAAACAAATGTATTTTTATTATAAAAACCAGCGAATAAAACATGTACCTAATAAGGCTGTTCTCCCAGGAAGAAACTGAAATACAACTAAGAAATTGTATTAAATGTTAATTCCAATATATTTTTGTGGATATCGATTTTCGTACAACGATTAGAAAGAAACGAAATATGTTAGAATTCACACTGAGATAGTGAGCGATAACAAGATGCATTTAAACACATGAGTGTGAAAGAGATGACAATAGCGAGTAAGCATCACAAATTCTCGTTATGTGTAGAAGTTTGTGGAAACTTCTCAAATTCGGCTATGCATTGCACATATGTGTAAAAGAGATGCAAGATAACTTACGAACAATACGGATTCTTGTAAAATATAGAAGTTTGTGGAAACTTCTTAAAATTTAATTTAATTTTAATACTATTAAATAAACGAAAATGGACAGCATTACATTAATTATTTTTTGCTGAGGAAAAATTATGGGTAATTTGAAATATACAATTTTTAAGACCACAGTTTGGGTTTAGCATAATTAAAATTTTTATCACTAATTTCCAGTTGTAACGAGTCGTGGCTCGCAAGCGAATACAGCGGAAAGAAAGCAGTCTAAACAAAAAAACCAAGATTGGACGAAGCTGCTGCGTACCCAAACTTTTTCAGATAACATATATGGATGCCGGTCCAGCAAGCAAACGATATCCGAGACGAAAGTAGTTCCATGCGATAACGAAAGTAGTTCCATGCTAAATAATACAAGCAGTTCCAGCGGTATGCAAGGCATTACGACATTACTTGTTCACACGATACGACATTA
This sequence comes from Dryomyza anilis, assembly GCA_951804985.1. Lineage (NCBI taxonomy): Eukaryota > Metazoa > Arthropoda > Insecta > Diptera > Dryomyzidae > Dryomyza > Dryomyza anilis. Next base: position 11,591,291 of record OX638133.1, read on the forward strand.
TTTGTTAGACATTGATGCAGACGTTTATAACCCTTGTAGACATTATTGGTTTTTGCGGATTTAAAAGGACTTAAAGACTCCCTTGAAGACGGCTCTTGTGGTATAAAAAATAAAGATTGAACAGCAGCATGGTAGAGTTTGCAAAGCCCTTGAAGACATTTTTGGCTCACAAACGAATAAGCAGTAATCAAGCTAGCCTTTGGGAATCAACAAGCAAGTCTTTGGAATCACCAAGCAAGTCTTTGGAATCACCAAGCAAGTCTTTGGAATCACCAATCGTCTTTGGATTACCAAGTAATTCTTTGGAATCACTACGCAACTTTTGGAAATACCAAGTAAGTCTTTGGAATCACCAAGCAAGTCTATGGATATACGAAGAAAACCTTTGGAATCCCACCAAGCAAGCCTTTGGAATCACCAAGCAAGTCTTTGGAATCGTCAAGCGCCTTTGGATTACCAAGTAATTCTTTGGAATTACTACGCTACTTTTGGAAACACCAAGTAAGTCTTTGGAATCACCAAGCAAGTCTATGGATATACCAAGAAAACCTTCGGAATCCCACCAAGCAAGTCTTTGGAATCAACAAGAAAGTCTTTGGAATCACCAAGCAAGTCTTTGGAAACTATAATTAAGTCTTTTAAACCGAACAATTTTTTTGGAAATGGACCAAAACAGAAAACAACTTTAAGTTGATGAATTTGTGTTAAAAATGGATGCGAGCAACTTTGCTATTGGAGCTGCTATACTTCAGGGGGAGAAAGAACATCCATTATATTATGAGTCAGCCTTAACATTATTTAGAGGTCATATTCAGCAAACCGAGATATCGATTGAAAAAACGAGGATGACCGAGAATACTGATAGAACTGCTTCACCATTGGAACGATTTGTGTAGCAGAGTGGGAGGAGTACTCCAAATCATGGTTTATGCTACGTTATCGGGACGATTTTGTAGCATAGGGGGAGAATGTAACGAGTTGTTTTTTATAGTAATTAATTGTTATTACTTGTTTTAAAATAACTGTATGCTAATGTATAAATTTAAATTATGTTAGCCTTTTGTAAATTGTTTCTATCAAAAATATTTTGTAAAACCATGATACAATAACAAGGTAGTAGTATCCCAGAGCGCCTCTCACAAAAATTTCTTGTCCCATACAACATTTTGACATAAGCACGTTTGACAGTATCTTCAGGCGTTTGACAGAAGCACGGGACGCCTAAGAAGAACAAGAACTCTAAACTTCTACCTTGAATAATTGTATCACGAAAAATATTTTTATATTAATTCAAATAGAATCATCAAAGCGAGCAGTTGGCTCTAATAAAAAATAATTATTTTATATTTTTATATAAATATATTGTTTGATTGCGACGGCTACGTAGCGTAGCTTTATACAGTGAATTATTTTCATATTTCAACAATTCATCTTAATACCAATATTTCGGATGAATATTTGTTCATGATTGGACTATATGCGTTTTCTCTTTAATCGATAACCTATTGTCGCAGTAGTAAACCAGAAACCGCTGTTAAGGAAGTTTGGCTGCTTCTAAAACTTATGTGTGGCTGGCCAAGGCCATTTTTTATGGTTTATAAATTGTACTTTTTTTAGTATTTTTAATGCCAAATACATAGTGCATTGAGACCGACAGTAAAATTGTTTCTATTACGTTGAACAAATGCATTTTTCTTTTCAAAAACATATTTTAAAGTTTATTATTTAAAATGCAAATGTATTATAATTGCTCAATACTATTTTAACACAGAAATATTAGGCTTATCATATGTAGTAGCTGAATTTTGCATCTTAAATATTGATCATAAATGCCTTTATGTTCTGAAGGTACTACAATCAGCAAAGCTTTAAACAAATAAATAAATGTTTTAGAGTAAACAGCGTCTGTGCAGCGTCTTCCTCCGACTGCTAGTTTGCTACTTTATACTGTACAAATATTTATGTGGTTTTGACGCAAAATATTGCAACCGCAGTAATAACAACAAACAAAACTGTAACCAGTTGGGAAGGTTAGATCACATGGGAAATTTTAAAGTAGGTGTAATTCTGATAGTTAGGATTATCAAAATTATAGTCGGTCTAAGCCGACTATAAATACCCTACACATATGTGTGGTTACCATTCAAAGTGATATATAGGTCACCAGGGTATACGAATCCTGAAAATAACTACAAACATTTAATCGCTGAAGAATTTCCATTCATTTGATACCCATATTTACAAATGTGTAGGTGTACCGAATTTCGATTTTTTTTTTTGTGAACCACAAGTCTTTTTGCCGGAAAACATTATTATAATGTATTTGAGCATGATATCAATATATATTTGACCAAAAAAGTTTACCTAAGCACGTATACATAAAAATTGATCTTTATATGAACATTTTATATGAGGTATTTGAACATAAGTGGTCGGATCATAGGTCACAATGGACCGATCTCGCCAATTTTTTCGCACATACAGCGTAGGTATATTAGTAATCTAAGTTATAAGTTTCATGTATCTAGCTCTTCTATTTTAAAAGTCTTAGGGATTTCAACAGACAGACAGACAGACAGACGGACAGACAGACGGACAGACAGACAGACGGACAGACGGACATCGCTAAATCGACTCAGGAGGTCATGCTGATCAAGAATATATATACTTTTCCATACCGGAGATGCTTCCTTCTGGGTGTTACAAACGGCGTACCAAACTGAATATACCCTTTCACTCTTAGTGTAGGGTATAAAAATAACTGCGGATATCGAGAGCTGGTACCAAGAATGCTAATCAAAATGTTTTGCGCGAAATGAATTAATATAATTTATTGATCTTATTCTTTGTTTGAATTGCTACAGACATTAATAGTAATAACAACAGGCATCGTAAATGATTTCGTACGATAATCGACATTTGTTGTCGTCAACCAATAGACTGTCTCAAAAGGCGTTAATTGTTTATTTGTCTTTTTACTAACAATAAATATAGAAAAAAAATGTTTATATATTATAACGAATTTCCATTCAACAGCATAAAGTTGTTCAAGGCAAACATGGCTTGTATTACCTACTAATCGACCATTTGAATTGTTTGTAAATAACAAAAATTATAAAATTTTCGATTCAAACACAAAAGTATGACGAGTGCAACTTTTCGCGTTGAAAAATCGAGTGAAACAACGGAAACAATTGCAATGGAAAAATACGCTTACAATGCAGTACGAGCGGAAAGGCAAGCAGGCAGACAGACAGACGGACGTATTAATAGATAGACACCAACGAGGCGGTGTTGGCGCCGCCGTAGACTGAGTGTCGTTACATTTGCCGTTTTACATGCGATGGCGGCGTGTTTTGTGTGACCAATGTCAGCACCCAGCAGGAAATTTAATTGTTTTGAGTGGCACAGCAAGAACTTTGTTGGGTAAGGTTTAAACAAAGAATTACAAAACCAAACGAGAAAAGGTTTTAAGGGTTGCAAATTGCAATTCATTTGAAAAATAATTTTTATATTATGAACTATAACACACTACTTATAAAGTTAAAAGAAATAAAAATGAATTCGTCAAAAACGTCAGAAATTAGAGCGGCAGCATTATTTTAAATTATCTCCTTATAACGTAAAACGAAACGAAGAGGAATTTGTCAAAAGTTCCAATAAGAGCTTTTTTAACTTTTTCATTCCCTCCTTTTTGTTTTATTTACATCAAAAAAATTCTTGCACTAGAATTTCTTACGATTTTTTACGATTTCGTTTTACGTTATAAAATTCAAAATTTTTATGATACGCTGGTACAATTCTCAAATCCGCCTGTGGTTTTACTTTTATTTGCGTTTATGCTTGAAATATATTCTCTGAAAAGTTAAATTGAACAAATTCTACGAAAAAACAAATTAAACGAAGTGTAAATGATACGTTATAACAATTTATAGACGAACTGACTCTAAACGAATCATTTGGTAGTCACAAGATTCGTTTTATGTAATTAGGAGGTACATATATCGAAAATGTTTGATGATAAATGCTAAATGTATCGAAATTTGATCGCATGTTGTAAAATGCCCGACTAACCCTAATAAAGGCGTCGTTATATACCGGAATAATTAAATTTTTAAAAACCAACAAATTAAAAAAAAAATATATTTAAAAAATTTAAAAAGATATTGAAAAAGTAATATTTATGTTTAATATATTTAAATAAACATTGTTTTTAGTATTTTATATTATTTGCAAGTTAGAAAATAAAAAATTAAAAATAAAAATTTCATATAAAAACACAAATTTCTACTGGGCTCTTCCAACACACTTCGCTTGTTCATTGCTGCCAAAGGGGGCAAAGTGTGTATTAAATAAAAAAATTGCTAGCGTGTGCGCAAAAATTTTCCCTGTTTTTGTTACGCTGCATTTTGTTATGAAATTTAAACCAAAACAAATAACACTCATTTCCACTGAATTAATTTGTTTGAATTTAATTGCATTTAAATATGATATAATAATTCTAACTAACCTTTGACAAGATTGCGTCATGTGCCTGGGTAACATTTACAGTTTAACTAAAGCTGCTAATTAGCTCTGATTATATAGCTATTTATACAGTTGCTAGTTGCAGTCTAGTCAGACAGCGCATCCAACTATTGTTTATATTCAAAATAAGCTTGCATTACATTGATTTATTTGTCAGTGAATAGGTCTGACAAGTGTCTTTAAAAGGTTAATTAATTTGATAAAGTTGTGTGCATTAAATAACACTGTGGCGCAATGTTATGCCACATGTTTACCTATTTAAAGAATCGAATAAACGTATGCTGCATTTTATTTTTTGACATTTTTCGATTAACAATTGTTGCCGCTGAAATACCATCTTAAAATTTGACACAAACATTTATAATAAATCAACGAACATTTGGGTTTTCAGAATTTTAAAAGGGGTAATTTTTAAAGACATCTAATTTGAAGTGCAAATATAATGACCACTGGTCTCATGTTTAAGTTACGACTTAAATTTAACTAAACCTTGTTTTATTACCTTTCAAACGAGACCTCAACGTAATTTCTAGCGCTATTCATTCGAGAGCTATTTCAATTTGAACAACCATTCAAATGTGATTTTTGTCCCGTTTGTTTGTAACTTTGAACCGCTGTATCTCTAGGAATAGTGAGTGGAAAAATTAATAAAAAAAATTGTATATCTCGATACCATTTATCAGTTGCCCAAATTTCGTTGAAATCGAAAAAGTAAACCCCCCATCATGTATTTCCCGGTGACACCGATATCGGCTAAAATTCGTTTTTGAATCGGTTGAATATCGTGTGACTACAATTATTGATTCATGTATCAAACAAAACGTTGAGTACCCTCGTTTTGAGAGTTTTTTGTTGTCAGCATATAAATCTGAAATTTTTGTATATGAAAAATAGTTGGCAAAACAAAAATATTGAACAAAAGTTCGACTCAAAGAGCGAAACGAACGAAACGTTTCTAATACGTTATATCAATTTTAGACGAAGGGGACTGGAAACGAATTGTAGTCACACGATAATAAAAAGATACATTATTTGGGGAAAAATCTCAATCTAAAATAGGCCCATTTAATGGCTCACATAAAAAATAATTTAAGATCACAGAAAAATCAATAATAAAATATTTCAATATTACCTAATACAAAATCCATTTCGAGAAACTATTAATGACAAAATTAGTAGAATTTGAAATTATTATTTTTTTTTATTTTAAATTTTTACAAAATTGTAATTTACGTTTTTTAACTGCATCAAGCTACGAAAACTATAAACTAAGACGGGTTTCGTACGATAAGTACGCGAGTCGTACATTATAATATTTTATTTTGCGATACTTTTCGGGTTTCTAAGTGATCAGACCAACATTGTCATCAATTAATGTCAATCAATCAATCGAAAACAATCTATGTATTTGAGTATTTGGTGAGTTTTAGTGCTACAACGACGTTATATTATTTAATACTTCAGACTGAAATCTTTTAGAAACTTATATTATCTGCTGTATGGCTTTTAGACCGGCCTCTAAATTGTGAGGAAACATTAAGAAATAAAATAATGTTAATCAGGCGAGTTTGAAAGTTCATAAAACATAAATGGGCAGACGATAAGCGACTGCCAATTGCGCACTTAGATTAGAACACGAGACCGTGCGTAAAACTGATAAGATTTAAATTTTATAAATTTTAGTTAATATTAAAAATAAATATACATATCGTCGTTGTAGAACGAAAAGTCACCAAATACATTTTCAAAATGCCAAATATTCATTTACAAAAATCTTTATATATCTATCAATTTTTAATCGATGATCTCAATTTTTTTTTTACCACATAAGAAAATGTAAATCTATCAATTGATATTTCAACTTTAAAAATGCATCAATTACTTTTTATAATATTAATCAACAATCTCCAAATTTAAGTTTTTCATAAAAATGTTAATAATGTAAATAACAATTAAAACTTATAAATTACTTTTTTTTCTTTTTCCCGACGTTTTGAAGTTTTTATTTTAACTACACCAAGGTTTAAAATTTAATTTTAGGAATTCGTGTTTATACTTTTATTTTTTTTTATTTAATTCAATTCATAATCTAAAAGCCTATTAAGGCCATACTGATTACATGGTATATTTGATCAAATTTGTTTTTTGCTGATTGATAATTTAATTGTTGAATACAACATAAATTTATTTCAATTGAATTTAATAAATTCAAATGCAATAAAACTAATACAATATAATTCAAAATTTCGATTGAATGTAATTTAAGTTTACGCTCGATTTTTGTATTTTATAAGAAATTATTAAAAAAAATTGAAAATAAATTGAAACTTACCGGCAAAACGAATTTTAATCAAATCCAACGGATGCAGTATCAGCGTCGATGTTACACCGCCCGAGATGCCAGCCACCAGATGCTCATATTTCAGATGTGAAAACAAATTGAATTTGCCCACAGCTTTGCTCGGATTGGGAGTCATGACTGTTGACATATTTGAAGAACGAACAACTTAACTGAAATAGATAGATAGATTCTTGTTCGATTTGTTTAGCCTTTTGTGCTGCTTTGAAGTTGAAGTGTGTCAAGGAGAATATAGGTCGGTCCTATGTTGTCTACAGTATTTCTTTTATTTTGTATTATTGTTATTAGCAATTTTGTTGCTTGTTTTTTTTCTTTTGAGTTATACTTTGTGCGATGCGCTACTGCATTTTTATTTATAATATTAATTAATTTACTTTCGGCTAAAATTTTTCTATTAATTTTAAGCTTTGGTTTTTCCTTAAATAACAATTGTAAATTTCTTTTATTATTTATAATATTTACAGCAAATTTCAAAGAAATTCCTTGTTTTTACTGGTGATTTCCGCCAACTTATTGTTGCAGTTGCTGTTATTGTTGTTGTTATTATTACCAGTGAAAACTCCTCTCAACACTGTGTTTTTAACTATTAATGTCGTCGTTGATGTCTTGCACATCTTCCCGTATTAACGTTATTAATTTTGTTGCAAAAATTTCAATTCGAAACACTTTGAATTTAAAGTCTGCTTCCGGTTCCGCTTGCGTTGATTTCCTTTTTTTTTTAGATTCTATGCTCTCCAGGACGCGAGAGCGCAGCAATTCCAAAGAGAGTGCAATTTCGAGAATTGAAACAAATCCAGTTGGCTTCCGCGAAATATGACGTTGCCACCACTGACTGACCACTGAGTCAGCAACAAAATTCTAATTGGAATTTGCTGCACGTTGAAATCTACTCGTTGCTTTTTTTTTTTTGTATATCCTTTTTCAATTTATTTTACTTGCTTTCTTATGTAATTCCTTCTGTTCTGTGTGGTTTTTCATTTAATGTAGCTGCTTCTTTTTAATTGTATTATTTTGTATATGCCGCCGAATACGCGTTTTTGTGTCAAATCACTTTATTTTTTAATTACTTATTACTGCTTTTAATACTTTTTGCAATTGAATTGGCAGCCTTTTACTTTTTAGTCTTGTGTATTATGTACCGCTGAGCTGTCGCGGCCACACGTCTTTTCGGCACGGCTGTCAAAATGAAATTGAAACTGTGAAATGTTTTTTGTATTCGGTATTCGTGAGCGCCGCCGTCAGAAGTCGATGACGCCGCGCCATAGTAGCCACCTTTTAGAATAAATTCCAATAACGGGATAGTGGAAAAAAGATATTTCACACGACAGTGTTGCATTAGGGGGGAAAATAAAAAATAAAAGTGAGCATTTCACTACACCTTGGTCGAAAATTGTTTATTATATAAATTTGTAAGTATTCAACTAGAATACCATTTATATGTAATTATATCTTTATCTAGTATCTATATCTAATTTAAATGCTATCTGGAACATCCTAAGTAACAATGCCAACCAGTAAATCGCCATAAACTAGCCAGTTTTGCTAGTAGCCATACTAGTTTCTAGCCAGAAAAACTGACTAGTAACTTGCCAGTGGTGTCACGCAGGTTCCAGGTGGATATTGGATAGTTAAACTACACAGTTTCTAGATAGTTATTTATTATGAAAACTGGTCAATTACTAGATAACATATAAAATCAGAAATAAATTAGCAAAAATGATACAAAAATAAGATCTTTTTTCACAAGCTGCCATAAAATTTAAGTGATGCTGCACAAGTACATTGTCGCTACTACCGACACTTTTACACAGCTCCTCAGTGCCATCAACTTATATCAGCTTAGCGGAGTTCCGTTGTGCTCCATCTTAAGTTTGACTGCGAGAGATAGGAAGATCCCTTCAATTGATTATCACTTGTTTCCCCAAAACGATAGGCCGTCTATGACATCCCATATGTGATTTGGTCTCATGTTGCAAATTTGAGTCGCTTACTCCTCCAGCCCCATATTTGATTATGATTTCGCATTAACATAACACTGCGTTTGACAAAAAAAAACTTTTAATAAATTTTTAAATATTGATCACTCTTTTTATTATTTCATGCCAGTTTAGCCTCATTATAGACTGTCTAGAAAGAAGCTAGTTTTCAAAGTGATTTCCTGGCCAGTTGAGCCTCATCATAGTCACGAAAGTAGCTAGTTCTCAAGAGTTTTCCTGACCGGTTTAGCCTCATTATAACCAGCCTCATATAACTCATTATAATCTAGAAATTAGCTGCTTTGCAAAACGTTTTCCTCACTAGTTTTGCCTCTTTACAGCCCCAACATAATCCCACCAGACAGTAGCTAGTAATGCGCAAATTTTTCTATCCAGTTCTGCCATGTCATTCTCTGACTAAAAACTAGCTAGAAAATGGTGCTCTCCAGTAAATTGTTACTTGGGATGTTCCATATAGTTTTTATATACTTACCTTACACGCCACTTAACATATGACAAGCTACAAATGGCTAGTCATAATCTCTTACTAGCCATAGATAACAAGATTTATGACTTGCTTTCTATGTCTTTTTTTAAATCTAGTGTTTTTTTGAAATAAAACATTGTAATTCGTTCGGTTTTAAAATTTTACCCGCATTTAAAATGGATTGAACATTTTTTTATTTGTATTTAATTTAAAATTTTTAAATTGTTTATACGTCGTTGACATTTGTTGGCAAGACATTCAATGCCCAACCAACAAGATTAGAAATTCGTATGGCTAGAAGATTTTTAGTTTTGTCATAATTACGTCTTAGAATTATGGCAGGTGTAGACACAGTGTTAATAACATTTTTTGTTTGAATTAAAAAAATCTATGATTCTCTTTTAAAAAATATGTCAACATTATTCGACATATTTTTTGACATTGTTTACATATCAAAAGTATTTAAATAAGATATAATTCTAGTTAAAAAAAATTGAATTTTAATATTTAAAACAGTTCTGTAGAGCGATTTCCTAACTCCGTATCCACAAAATTCGATATCGTTAACTACAATTAACGACAAATATTGTTAGGTGGTATTCCGTACACAGTTCGCTATGATATTTATCGTTAAGAATTTACCGCAAATTGTCGATACTATAGCGTTGAAAATCTTTTTGGTGGTTAGCCAGCTTACTTTTCAACGATTTAAACGATTTTTATTATTAAAAATCTTTCTGAATTTATTTGTCTACATAAAATGCATTGAAAGTTAGGGAATCACTTTTTTCATAACGATCGCTATCGCAAACGACAATTGTCGGTTGATAGCGATATCGAATATTATAGTTATGGAGTTACGGAATCGCGCTACTGAAGTGATGTTAATTATGTAAACATTTATAATTTATAACTCAAAATGAAATGTAGCGTTTAATTAACGATTGCAATTTTGATAGAAAAGGAGGATTCCTTTTTTTTGTGCTCCGGTATTGTTGCTCATTTATTTTTTTAACCACATTCGAAATTATCATAGGCTGCATTTTATGTTTTGTGAATGAAATTATATTAAAAAAAAATGACTTTTTTTTAGTCAGTGCTGCCACAATTTTGTTACAGACATTTAAATAAAATATGGGCATTTTGAAAAAAAAACTGGGGAGTAAAATAAAATCGGGCATTTTAGAAAATAGTGGGTAACTAGCGGGCCACGAAATAAGATTGGCCAGCTAAATGCCCAAAATTCACTTTTAATGCAACACTGGTTAACGTCGAATTGTAAAGGGTGACCAGTAGCGCGATTCCATAACTCCATAACGATAATATTCGATATCGCTAACTACCGACAATTGTCGCTTGCGATAGCGATCGTTATGAAAAAAGTGGTTCCCTAACTTTGAATGCATTGTACGTAGACAAATAAATTCGGAAAGATTTTTAACAATAAAAATCTGTAAAATCGTTGAAAAGTAAGCTGGCTAACAACCAAAAAAATGTCAACGCTATCGTATCGACAATTTTCGGTAAATTCTTAACGATGACAGCTGACGATAAATATCATTGCGAACTGTGTACGGAATACCTCCTAACAATATTTGTCGGTAATTGTAGTTAACGATATTGAATTTTGTCGATACTGAGTTAGGGAATCGTGCTACTGGAAGCCGTTTTCTTCAATATACTGAATTAGTCATATGGGCGAAAAAATGAAACAGCCTAAGTGCCTGATCAAATCTATTTTGAATGTCTTCTTTACAACAGGACAACTCTTCTGAACCTAATAGATTCAATCAATGTCTACAGATTTAAAAATTGGATTAGAAAATATCATGTGATATATCTTACGTATATTCTGAGTTTTAATTACATAAGTCAAGGTACGAAAATGATAATTAGCACAAAGTGGAAATTACAAAAAAAAAACGTTATGCCAAAATATAGTTGGAAAATTTCACTGAAATCCACATAGATTTTCTTGTACTATAGAACAATTTTAGTGGTTGGCATTTTCAATCATGTTCTATAAAAACACAATATGTCCAATATCTCCTGAAATGGTTTTCATTTATAACTAGACTGCTTACCTGGAAATATAATACTCGGAAAATAATCATTAAAAGGACTTATCAATAACACATACAAATAAATGACTCAGGATTCATTGATTTGTGGAAAACTAGATGGCAATTAATTAAAACATTTGCATGGTATACTCGAGTAATCACTTACTATAAAAAAATCTTTCACAATGTATTTCAAACTGAAATACTGAAGTACCTGCATTATTCCAATGATACAATTAAAAACCATACGTTTTTTACGTTGCACAAAATTATCAAACATTTGTACAACTTTTTAATATTTATATGAAATCTTTCTTTTTATCGGTTCCGGCACTTGTATCTTCAATTATTACAGACAATAAAGGGTTTTCAACAGGGACGCTACCACCAGAAGCGTCGTATGTTCGTGAATTGGGCTGGGCCGTACTTCTTCCGTGATGATAACCGAATATTTATGGCCCCAATTGGATGATATGGACTAGGAGGACATGTGGTTCCAACAGGACGGCGCCACAAGCCACACAGCGAATGCCACAATCAATTTATTGGAAACCAAGTTTGGAGAACGTGTTATCTCACGAAATGGTCCAGTCGATTGGCCGACTCGATCGTGCGATTTGACGCCGTTAGACTATTTCCTGTGGGGCTACGTCAAGTCTATGGTCTATGCCAACGATTGATGAACTTCGTACGTATATCGAACGTGAAATTGCAGCAGTATCGATCGATTTATGCTTGAAAACCGTCCAAAATTGGGTTCAGAGTCTGGACTTCTGCAAGCGTGCCCGTGGTGGCCATGCAAAAGAAATCGAGTTTCATACATAATGGCATCGAACGTACTTTTACAGGAATAAAGAATTTCATTGATATCCAAAACCGTTTTTGTTTTATTTAAAAAAACTTTTGTAGAGCTACAAAAAAAAACCCTTTACTTGTGTAAGTAAATACATTTATTTTTCATTCAATTGTATTAACTTATTTCATTATATGTATAACAATAATGTTTAATTAACGTAGTATTATTTTATATGTGTACTTTATTATTAAAAAATATAAAAGCAAAATGTTCAATGTTTAAAATCCTAATTATAAAGATAATGTATTTTAGAACACTGTCAAATGTTTTACCACCGACCACGTCCGCCTCTGCCGCCACCGCCTCCACCACCACGGCCTCCACCACCACCTCGTCCAAATCCACCGCCGCCGCCACCACGACCTCCACCACCACCTCGTCCAAATCCACCGCCTCCACCACCGCGTCCAAATCCACCGCCTCCACCACCACCGCGTCCAAATCCGCCGCCACCACCACGACCAAAACCGCCACCGCGACCTCCTCCTCGTCCACCGCCGACGCCACCACCAGGACCCTTCTTCTTTGAGCCCTTTGCTTGTGGAGGCTTTGGTAGGAATCTCGCAATAGGCAGCAATTTTTGTGGATCAATGAAAAGTTTCTGGTTTTGTTTGAAACTAGACGACTTCATGTTGTCAGAGAGCTTTACAGTCACTGAATAATCGCGTACTGTTCCAAAAATTTCATCAATTTTGCCAATTTGTTCCTTATTTTCCAAGTAGATGGGCGCATTGAAATATGGCACATCATCGATTTCAACTTTACAAACAAGATCATCTTCACATGGATAACTGAATGATCCTATCGCTATCACATGCTCTGGTGGTCCTTGATCGAAATTTCCACGTCCACCAAAACCACCGCCACCACCGCGACCACCACCACCGCGACTACCACCACCACGACCTCCACGTCCGCCGCGGAAACCACCTAAAAGTAAAAAATTTAAATCGTTATTAAGTTATGCGATTAATCGGTGAATCAAACAGTCTGATTAATTAGTTAATTGAATAATCCCGAATTTTGATTAATCAAAACAAACATCCATGTATTATGAGTAAAAGGACAAATAAATATTTCATTGATGTCATAATTTTGAAATAGGTTTGAGATATTTGAGATTGAAACAAGACCAATTTATAAAAACTTGCTATCGAAATTAAAGGCCCTTTTCAGAAACTGTTTAGTATTAAAAAATACAGTCCCTTCCAAAAAATATATTTCCATAAAATATATTTGAATCTAAATCAACATTTTTTCATTTTTCAAACCATTTTTAGTTTTTTTTTTTATCTTTTCGGATATAATGATAAATAAGAATACGATAGAAATTACTTATTGTATTATAAATACGGATTTTGTGAGGCAATATTCAGACCAAAACGCAAATATTTTTGTTTTTTATGATATAACTCTTTATTGGTGCAAGATAAAATAGTGATGTGAAGGCATTAATTGATTGTTTTTTAAAGCACCTATTGATTGGCATCATTATTTAAAAATAATTTGCTAATGCCAATCGATATGTGCTTTAAAAACAAATACATAATGCCTTTACATCACTATTTTATCTTGCACCAATAAAGAGTTATTGCAAAAATTCGAAGAAATTTGAAAATCTTGTCATGCTAAAAGGGCGAATCTTTTCGTTTTTTTGCTTTTTAGACATTTTTTAAAGTATGATGCCAATCGATAGGTGCTTTGAAAACAAACTATTAATGCCTTTACAACAATATTTTATCTTGCACCAATAAAGAGTTATAGCAAAAAACGAAGAAATTTGAAAATCTTGCTATAACTCTTTATTGGTGCAAGATAAAATAGTGATGTAAAGGCATTTATTATTTGTTTTCAAAGCACCTATCGATTGGCATCATTATAGAGTTTAGATCCAATTAACTTAAAAACATATTGCAATATTAGCATTCAAGAAAAATTGCCTTTGTAGTTTTATAAAAAAACTATTTTTCAACAGTACTCTATATTTTAGTAGTGGGTGAGAACGACTTATAATTACGATTTCCATTTTTCAAAAACGTCACGTATTACGAAAAAAAAACTGAGTATGCAATCAAAATAAGCCCCAGCAAATTATATAGAATTGACGTATGCGATGTCCATGTGCAAAATCGCGTTGGGTAGTGTAATTGGAAATTTACACTACACCTACCTCAATACAGAACCAATACTGTACGGAGCAAACCAATTCTCCGCTGCCGATTTATATTATTCTAAAAAGTTATAGAGTGGGCCAGGTGTAATTTTCATATTTGAAAAAAAAGCACCAAAAAACGTGGACGATGATTGATGTATGCTGTTTTTAACCACTACCACTGTACATTTAAAACGATAATTTAAACGCTATTTTTAACATAGCCAAGTAGTTCGTTGATAAAGAATAATACTTTTAACTTCACAATAATACTAATTTTAAAAATTCATCCAAAAGTTTTTAAAATCGCCTGGGCCAAACAAATTATTTCATAGATTTCACAAAAATTTTATATATAGCACACCAAATAATAACTTACCACCACCACCACGATTACCACCTCCACGGAAAGACATTTTGTGATTTGTTTTTTAAAAGTGGAAATAAGTTAAAATACAATTTTGTTTTATTCAAAAAGATATATTTAATTTAAATTGTACACAAAACAATCGACTGATAGAATGAATGAAATATATTTGAGCAACAAACCACGTGTGTGTAGCAGAGCACTCAGCCGCGCGGCTATCAGTCGGCTGACAGTCACCGCCGTGAAATTCAGTGTTGCCACAATGAAAAAAAAAATTTTTTTTTTTTATTAATCTTGAAGAAAATAATATTTAACAAAATATTTTAAAGAACATTTACATTAAAAAAAATGTTTCTGAAAAAAATGTTAAATACTAATTCCAGTCGGCACTTTTTTTATGATTATCGTAAATTCGATCGTTTGGCGATTCAAAGTAATCATAAATTTCGATCATTTTGCTCGTAAAAAACGATGATAAATGTCAATTGCAAAAACAATCATACTTTGCTCGTAAATAACGATGGCTCGTATTTTTCGAGTGTTTATATCGTAAAAAAAGATTGTCAAAATTTATTATTGTTTTTCTAATCAAAAGTTCATTTAAAAAACTCTAGAAATACTCAATATTTTTAACAAGATTAAATGAATTATTTTGGTGAAAATTTTAAATCATTTGCTGTAATTAAAAAGTAAGTAAATGCATTTGAGAGCTTAATATAAAAATGAAATGCATTTACTTAATTTTTTTATCGTTAAAAATTAGGAAAAAGCTCGTAATAGAGTAAAATAATTATTATCATTTACGATTAAAATTGAATCGTAAAAAATATTAAAAACGAGTTCGTTTACGTACAAAAAAGATCGTTTATAACGAGTATATAATCGTATTTTACGATCACAAACGATCTAAAATTTATCATATATGAGTGTTTTTAGTTCGTTTATGAAACCTCGTTACGATGGACAAATTAAGAACGAAACTGTATGCGTTTTCGAATCATTTACGATACTCGTATACGATTATTTTATTAATTATTTATGAATATTTGCTATCATATCGTTTATGATAGTTTGGCCGGCTGGGTAATTTTATATTCTTAGATTTTATTTTATATATAATATAACGTATTTATCATATAAAAAGGTCCGACTTGCGCATTAATTTTCGGAACGTCTCGATGTCCAGTCTCTGGCGAGAAAAATTGAGCTCCTATTTTAGCTCAATTCAACCGAATCTAACTATCCAATCGAAATGTTGAACATGTAGAGGAAATAGGTCTCGGATGCGCTGACCTTTTGGCCAGACTTTTATTGCATCCTCGGAAATCTGGTTTGGATGGACAGACTTGAAGAAATAGGCCTTTTCACCAACCTAGTGGTTTCTGATGGGATGACGACGTTCAGTGCTGCAATGACACCAGCACTAGCGAGAGTTCTTAATTTTCATTTTCAGTCACAAATTTGATTCGGGAATTTACCAAAAATTTCGACGATTTTAAATATGCAGAAAACTTCCACTAATCTTGAAACAAGATGTTTTATAATGGAATTGTTAAAGAATTTATGAAGATTTTTTTTTTTTATTTATTTTTGACAGTTTAATTATTTTGACATTATGATAAATGTATAAGAGCTCTCGCCTTCTAGAACTTGAACTGGTCGGTTGTCTTCTCGACTATTCTCGTTCGGCGATGTCATTTATAGTTAACGGGAGTAATCCCGTTTTCTAAGTCAAACACAATTATAGTTTTTGTGACGCGAACGGCTTCGTTGCTAAGGCGCATAAAGTGTAGATAAAATTACTTTGTAAATCAATTAAACATAGTAACTTATATCCAAAAAAAAAATATATATAAGAGGAGTTTTCATTTTACAACCCTAATACTTTTTGCATGATGCTGATATGAACGCCTTTGCATGAACGTGCATAATACGCAAAATTGCTGTCTGATATGAATGGACCTTAAAGGTTTTGCAATCTTTTGAAAGTAGTGATTGAGATCAAAGCATTCGCAAGTGAATATCAAGTGTAATGGAATATTGGAATATTTATGCTTAAAATAGCCAACATAAGTTCATACAATTAGGAGTACGTTTTTTGTAACCATTTTATCAGCAAAAATTTGAATTATTTAGAAATTCATATAGATTTCAATAAAATGCTACCATGTGCTACTCGACGGGTAAAATCGTCACTATTGTAATTCTTTGTATGATTGTTATAGGCGAAATACAAAGCGAGGACTATGTGCGTCATGTTCGACATGTATTGCAATTTTTGACAGTTCGTTGGACGCATGAATGCACGTACCTTTTCGTTTATGTATTAGGCTCTTTAGCGTTTTAATGTGCGTGCGCCGCAATTTTGTTTAGACCATAAAGTATTTATTAATCTATTTATGCCATTCACAATGAATACCAAAAGCCCACTTCAAATATTGCGAAACTTCAAAAAACTATTTCGAAAAACATTTTCAATCAATTTTTACATTTTAAGGCGTTGCCACCTTAAAATTCTAAATGAGAATAGGTTTGGCTCAAACGCCAAATTTGCTGCTATTTTAACGCAAATGCTTCTTTATCGTTTTTCTCGAAATCGACTCAATGGCGTTTGAGCCACACAAATTCTCAGAGACAAAATATAAATGAAAATTATTCAAAATAAATACAAAAAATCTTATATGATTAAGAATAACAAAATTTAAGAGGAGTTTTTTTTTTATTTTGTAGGTACGCTTTATTTAAAAAATATTTCAATTTGATTTTACAATTATTTCTATTTAATGTGTTGTATACTCACAAATGTAATTTTTGATGTCCTTTATAATAAGTATCAAAATTTAAATATTGATCTCAAATATAATGTAGCTAAATTTGCTAGTTTAATTTTAATTACAAAATGTTACAGTAAGATTTGTATGTAATCGGCAGGATTAATTTTTTATTTAAGCACTTATTTTGTATAAAGCACAATATGTATTTTAATGCAAATTAAAAGATGATTGATTGGAAATTAAAATGAAAAAGAAACAAAACACAAAACCAATTTAAAATACACAAACTAAAACAAAATCTTTTTTTTTTCCTTTATTTTTATTACAGTTTAATATTTCTTGAACATATTATATAACAAAGCATTTATTTTTATTGTATGAAAATAAATAAAGTAACATAAAATAATACAAAAAGTAATAAAACTAATTGGGAGGAGAGCTAATAATGGTTTAGTTAAATTAAAAATAAATTCAGAAAGAAAAATGCTAAAATAAATTGAAATATAAAATAGATGAAAAAAAAAACTGTTGACAATAATCGAAATATTTAACATTTTGTTGTATGATAGATAAATAGATTTACAGTTTGGTTGATTTTTGTGGTTCTTGTTGTTAAAATTAAGCCTTAAAAGCCATTTAAACTTAAAATTAGTTGAATAGTAGTAGTAGTAGATTTGTTAACTTTGTAGCTTGCTTAAGCCAACATTGATTAAATTAAGTAGGCGGGAGCAGTTAAGTAAAGTAGGTTTACAATTTCAGTAAAGGTGTTTTTTTAGTTTTTTTTTATTTTTATTTATTGTTTGTGTTACAACTAATATCTAAAGAAAACGTATTAAAAAATATATAACAGTTGAAATGTTTCTTATACATTTTTAATTGTTAATTTGGCGTAAAAATTTATATTATTAATTTGTATATTTTAATGTTTTTTTTTTAAATATATATTTTGCATAAATTTATTAAAAAAAATACGAATTTGCTATGTTGCTTCGCTTATGCATATAGTTAAGTCATGATTTTTACACGTTGTGCACAGCGGTGTGAGAACAGTTCCAATTGAAATTGAGAACAGTTTTATATTTGTGACTTTGGCAAAATTTGTCTGTTTTTTTTTTAGTTTACAAACGGTATTTTAGATATTTAATTAATAAAAAAATCGTCTTAGCATGCAGCAAAACTGTTCTCACTCACAAGGCTTAAACTGTGCCTACTACGTGTACATGATAGTAACATTTTATTGTTGTAGGATTTGTTTTCTGTTTTTGTTTTCATATATATAAAATTAGCCATAAATAATTAATCATTATTGTATTATTTTCACATATTTAGTTTGTTATTTTTTCTTTTTAATTTATTTTTATTATTATTTTTTTATAAAATTACAGCAAGTGACTCAAGTGACTACTACTCGACAAAATGTTTACTATTTAAAAATGAAAAAAAAAGTCGCAACTCTTAAACTACAAAAAACCATTTTATTAACGCGCGCAAAAATATAAAATTGTAATTTTATAGTTTTAAAAATAAAATCGAAACAATAATTTGTAATTTAAATTATAAAAAAATAAAATAAAAGTACAAATACAAAATAAATATGCATAGGCGGCGGCTGGCTTTCGTGTTGAATTTGCGCAGTATTGTAAAAATTTACACATCGTCAGGTTCGGGATTTGTATTGGCGGCCGCTGCACTATTATTATGACTGTCGTTATTCTCCTTTGCATTGTGATCGTTGTTGCTGGTGGTTTTGCTGCTGCTGTTGTGTGCCGCCGCTGCCGTCGCCGCCGCATTGCTCTTGGCGTCCGTGTCATCCTGTTCGTGCGCGCTGACAGCTGCTTCGAGCGCGCGTATGCGATTCTCGTGCTTCACAATGATCGCCTTCAGTTTGCGTATTTCGTCGGTAATGTCGCGCAGATCCTTTTCCTATTGGCAGAGACAACAAAATTAGTAAACATAAATGAAGAATTATTAGAAATACTTACGCTTACGCCACTTATGGTAGAACCACCGCCGCCACCACCACCGCTGCTCACATTATTATTGGACGCAGCCGATGATGCATTGTTGCCGCCTATGCACGCGCTGGTGGCGCTCTTCGATGTGCCCACTGCTGTTTTATTGAGTATGTTGGCCTTCTTCGAGACGGACAGCGATTTGTTCGCCGACTGCGAGACGTAGCCACCCTGCACAATAGAGACACGATCCTGTTTTTTAGACTTTTTAGTATTTCTGTTCTTAAAGGACTTAAACATAAAACACCACACAACGTGCGATTAGCCATAGTAGCGAGCGAGAGTAGCGTGCTGCGAGCGGCAATTGAGATGAGTGAGCTTGTGTTGATTTGAGTTCAGCGTTTAGCACAAACGTGCGTTTGGTTGGGATATGAGGAGGCTTAGCGTACGTACATTTGGCAAAAGGGTTGAAGATTTGAACTTAGATTTGGCAGCGATGTTCTATTTACTTTACCCACTTCTATGTTTGAAATTCTATTTGTTAGAATTTGAGTACATCTTTTTGGAATTTTCGTTCATTAGTTGTATTTTTCTGGTACTAAGGTAATTTGTAAGACTTTACGGATATACTAGGAAATCACTAAATTTATATCCCTCACTACAGATGACCAGTTTTTTTTGCTCACTACTGATAAATTTCTTTTTTTGTAATTGATAAAAATAACCTCATCTTTTTTCATATTTCTTATCATCCTTTATCTCATAATTTTATTTCATCTTCAAATGATTGTAATTGTCTCTAAAAGAATAATTTTAATTTAAAGCCAGATATTGTATCTCGATAATTGACGAAAGTAGTCACGCACGCCCGTATGACTGACTTTTTGTATATTGGAAAGCACAAAACGTCTGACGTTATACAGTTTGCGCACGAATATTGTGTCAAATTAGACGGCAGATTTTTTGGCTCCGTTCACTAAAATTTTCACAAAACAAAGCACTAATTGCACCTAAAAAGTATACATATTAATTTAAAATAAATTTTTAATACACTACACATTTCTTTTTATCCAAAAAAATCCAAAGCAAATTAGAAAAAATTGCAAAAATTATGAAATTCTTACAAACAAATATTTGACATATTTCTCAGCACAGCTGTTTTTTGTTTACTGTAAATCTATGTTTTTCTATTTTCCAAACCAAATCATCGCAAAATTATGAATGGTTTGCGTAGTTGCTAAAATAATATGAATTTCAGTACTGCCAGATTCAAAAATTTTGTAATTTGGACAACATTTTGATTTTTTTTGTATCAAGTTAGGTTGTTCGTATCAAGATTGTTGTTTCGATGTTTACAGCGGTTTCAAAGTACGTAAGAGGGAACAAAATAAACTAAAGAGCCAACGGGCTGAATGCGTCAAGATATGAAATACAACTTTTCAGACGATGTGAGAATACTCATATGTGAGAGGACTCAGTCACATCGAGATACAATATCTGGCTGTTAGTTTAACCAAGTTTCGTATACTACAATACTACATTTAAAACATTTTTCAGAATTTCACATTTTTAACCAATAAATTACATGTAAAAGGTACGTCGCAAACTAATGCTTAGTCCGCTTTAAAAATCCGACATATTCCAATTCGCCCAACTTAACACGATTCAGTTGGAGCAACTAATTGTGTTAAATCCTCCTGAGTACAATTGAAATTTTAGGATTTATTTTTTTTTACACATTTTATAAATTTTTCTGGCACCACCAATATCAATAATTTTTCGGTAGTTTAGCACACCTTCCGGGAAGCAGCAGACCATTCTCCCCTGAAATGTTCAATGTCAGTGGTGATCTTCTTTGTTATCTACATTTTCATTTGACCAATACCTAGTACCTTTCAATTTCTGGACAAGTTATTTCAAGTAGTGAACAATTTGGTGGATTTGACGTAATTGCTTGTGTACCGCTTAGGGCCAGTTTTTCAGTGGCAGTTGAACTCCATTTGTAGTTTAAACTTAGTTTAAACTTACAATCGTGTTTTGCAGTGAACTTTAAACATATTTTAAACTTTGTTTAACTCACCGATGTCGGTGGGTTAAACTACGTTTAAACTCTCAATGTTTTTGACAGACAAATATGACATGCGCTCTTTACGCTCTGCAGTCCACGTTCACGCGATCTTTTGTCGTGTCTATCGGTTGCATTTTACTAATTTTCTTCTATTATTGATTGCATAAACTAACACTAAACGATCACACGCACAAATTCTTAGTGATATATTTTATTACGTGCATTATACTACTCTAAACTATCATTGTAATTTAATTTAAATTTCGACATTCTCGCAAATTAAATATCAGCTTGAAACAGCTGAGAAAAATAATTTTCTTCTTCTTCTTAAATGCTATTCACAATCGATAATTCGTTGACGTTAGCCGGTGCTGTCATATTTGAAGCACTGTTCTGAATGAAACTTAAACTGCCACTGAAAAACTGCTGAATAGTTGAACTACGTGAAACGTTTAAGTAAACGTAGTTTAAACTAAGTTCAACCTACCACCTTATGGCCAGTTTTTCAGTGGTAGTTGAACTCCATTTGTAGTTTAAACTTAGTTTAAACATACAATCGTGTTTTTCAGTGAACTTTAACGTAGTTTAAATCTCAATATTTTTGACAGACAAATGTGAGATGCGCTCTTTACGCTCTGCAGTTCACGCTCATGCGCTCATTTGTCTGTCCATCTGTTTCCATTTTAATAATTTTCTTCTATTATTCATTGCATAAACTAACACTAAACGATCACACGCACAAATTCTCACTGATATTTATTATTTCGTGCACTATACTATAATAAATTATCTTTGTCTTTCATTGTAAATTTCGGGCTATTCACAAACTGGCCCTTAATGATTATGTATATTCTGATGATATGTAAAGTTTAAACTACGTTTAAATTTTACTGAAAAACACGTAAGTTTAAACTACAAATGGAGTTCAATGACATTAATCTGTTCCTTAAGAATTCTTTAATTTTCAGTTTATTGTGCCCGTGATGAAAGTCTGACTTCATTTGCAGCAACTGCAGATTGGTAGCAAAAGAAGGAATTGTCTAGGAAATTTCATTGGTTCCACATTTCCTTATTATAAAATTTATCCTTCATTATGAAGCACTCGAAAAATAACTTTTTATTTTTGTGGTACATTTATTTTCCTAGTGTACTTCACCATATTCTTGTGTTGAATTTTTATAACCTTCAATGTCTTTAGCCCATCTTTTTTTGAACTTACGAACAAAGGCCTCCGAACAATACACTTTTTTGTTGTCACAGATCCCACTTTTTGCACCCAGAACATGCCTTCTGTTAGGTCAGTTCGTATTTAAACTAATTTATTACCTACTTTTGATAAATTTTTAGTTACAGATCAATTTTTTGCGAGGTAATGAAAGCGATACTGTGAAACGTCAATTTAATTTTCTTAAGTTCACTTCGATTGCCATTTTAAAATTTATGGACGAGTCCACTTCTAAGAAGGTATAAATATCATTTTTTGTCATTCTTTTCACAGCCTGCTACATATAAATTTTTTGAATTTTGTGATTTTTAAAAAATATAATATATTATAGTCAATAAATGATGTGTTTCGTGGTCAGTCCTTATATTCCATAATTTATTTTCATCAATAACATAGTCATGATAATAGTTTTGCGCAACAGTCCTGAAGCATTTAGGCTGAGCTCTCTCGCCTTTTGAAATGTGCGTGGTGTTAAATTTGTACTCAAAGTGGGGAGACCTACAGTTTAATTTTTGTTCCTTGACACATTATTGCATAGTTATAATATGTGTAGTCAGTTTAGAGCGATTACTATATAACTTTCACAATTCTTGAAGTTATTATTCTAAGTTTTAATTCATGATGTTAACAACGTCCCCACTTCACAAAATCGCATGTGACCTAGCCTCCCTGAATTGTTAAAATTCGTTTTTTACCTCATTTACCAAAGTTGACACTATGAAGCATATATTAAAAGAAAGCAAAAACAGACACACACACACAAAACAATGATAGACATAACAAGTTGGCAGCATATTTTAAATATTTAGCAATTATTTAACAGGCGGCTTGTTGTCAATGCATAAACAAACAAAATATTATTGCAAACAAAGGTAAGAGTTGATAAATGGTTTTCCTGATTATCAATCTCGTATAATGGGTATTAAATATGTACAAATAATGCGTAGGATTTGAGCTATACTGTGCAACCTTTGAATAGTTTTAATTTTACGTATCATAAAAAGCTAAAACTTCTTATTTGCCATATTTTATCTCAATTAGACAACATATTTAAATATTTAATAGTTGCACAGTGTAGTAGTAACAAAATAAAGCATTTTTTATTAAATGGAATACATAGCAATGTTCGTGGTATGTACGCAAATAAAACGTGAAACACATTCGCAGACAAAACGACGAAGCTGTCATATGTTTTCAACACGCAAAACAAAAAACTGCATGTTGTGTTTATAAAATGTACGCTCATCATGCGTTCGTTGAGCCATGGCAATTCGGAGGGGTTTCACAAATTCCAGACCCCAACGATATGAGCGTCAGTATTCCAAACAGTCTCTGAACAAACTCCGAACAAAACTTACTTTAAGCGAAAAGGTTATGGGATCCGCATCCTTGCCCGATATCCATTCCTCTGCTGTGTGTGCCGCATCCTCGGCCAGCGTGTCCGGATAGAGATCCTCCTGGAAGAGATCAGATTTGCGCGGCACCGTCATCGAGATCACCTGACACAGACCGTTGTTGTTCAGACGATAGAATTTGGCAATTTCGCAGGTTGTGACGTCACAGCCACGCTTTGGCATCATGCCAATACCACGCTGTGGATCTGGCGTTTGAAATGTGTTAATATAGTGCACAAATGGTGGTTCAGGCGTGATCTAAATCCAAATTTTAAAGAAAATATTACCATTTATACATGTTTCAAATTTATCTCGAGTAATTACCTCAAAATATCTAATAACCGAATCACCTTTTCCGCATAGGAAAATCATATTCGTATCGGCATCGTACAGCGGGAACATAACACCGTTCGATGTGTCCAACTCTACCATAACAATGGGTTCGCTGAGCGCATCGGGTGCACGCAGCGAATACTGACGCTCGGAGGAACGATTAAAACCGGTGGTAAAGATCAAACCATGTCGCAGAAAGAGCGCACGCGTTGCTTTCGAACCATCGTGACATAGCGCTTCGCTCTCCACTTCGCCGGTGCGCGGATCGTAGATGCGAATCTTTTTGTCCTTGCACGTCGTGACAAGCTTTGAGCCGTCCCAGTTGAAGCAGGCGCTGTACACAATGTCGGGATGCGAGTCGATGTGAACGAGAATTTCGCCGGTGCCGACATTCCAAATGACAACCTTTATAAGAAAAAGTAATGTGATTCTACTTTAAACTCTGTATTTAATAAAAAAAACTATATACTTACTTGATTGTCTGAGCCTGCAGTGAGCAGCACATTCAGTGCGGATGGATGCCACAGTACGAGGCCAACACGTCGCTGATGGAAGACCAAATCGACGACGGGTTCGGTGAGTGTGCGCGACAGACCACCGTCGGGTATTTGCCATACTTTGACGACACAATCCTCGGAGCCGGAGGCGATGACATTGTCGTTGTGTGGACACCACGCAATATCGAGTACAGGACCCTTGTGGCCACCGACCAGTGGATGATCGGGAGCAATGCGACCCACCTAGATAAATTAAAAATAAAGCTTTTTTAAAAAACAATTTTACATAAGAACAGAAATAAAAATATTGATGCATAAGTTCAAGTGTTTTTAGAAAACCTAAGGCCAGTTTTTCAGTGTTATTTTAAACTTAGTCTTACGTAGTTTAACTATTCGAGCAGTTTTTCAGTGGCAATTTAAGTTTCATTGAGATCAGTACTTAAAATATGGCAGCACCGGCTAATTTTAACGAATTATCTATTGTGAATAGCATTTAAGAACATCTGATATTGAATTAGCGAGAATGACGAAATTTACAAGAAATTAAAAGATAATTTAGAATAGTATATAATAAATATCAGTGAGAATATGTGCGTGTATCGTTCAATGTTACTTTATGCAATAAATAATAGAAGAAAACTAATAAAATGGAAACCAATGAACAGTCAAATGAACGTGGACTGCAGGGCGTAAAGAGCACATCTCATATTTTTCTGTCAAAAAAATTGAGTGTTTAAACTAAGAGTTTAAACTAGGAGTTTAAACTAAGTTTGAACTACGTTTAAAGTTCACTGAAAACCACGATTCTTAGTTTAAAGTTCACTGAGAAATACGATTTTATGTTTAAATTAGAATTGGAGTTCAACTATCACTGAATAACTGGAACAAAATATTTTTTTTTTACTTTGTCGTATGATTTAGATGCTGGCAACAAAAAACTCACAAAACGAGCGTACTCAACGTTTCGTTTGATACGTGAATCAAAAATTGTAGTCACACGATATTGAACCGATATTCAAACGAATTGTAGCCGATATTATTGTCACCGGGAAATATATGATCGCCCCGTTAAAGTGCGTACAAACGTACATTATTATTTATGATCTGTACATCATGATTTATATATCTGTGGCAACATGAAATTAAAGCTATTTTTTGAAGTTTTCAGGACAAACATTTATAAATATTACACAACTGGTTCCGAAAATGATCTTTAAACATATTTTTGTCATTATATTTTAGAAATTTAACAAATGTCTGCAAAATGTTTTTATTTAAAAATGGTTCTTTGGATGTCAGAAAACCTGCCACTGTTTAATTATTTCTTCAGCATAGTTTAAAATATCTGTAATTGGTAAGAAAGAACTGGTCTATCATTAAAAATTAGAAAATGTGTTTATCGGTAACGAAATTTTGACAAAATCAATGACAGAGTAAAAATTTTAATTTTTATTACAACTTTACGTAGCTTTTAAAAAATGCAGAAATCATGGGATTCAAAGATGTAATATACCATTGGAAAGGTAATTTAATTGTCTGAAACATGGTATTAATTTATCAACAAATTATACTTCATAACCCATTTTCTTGACTACGTTATGTTAGTAATAAGTAATATGAATCTCTTAAAGACTGTATCTTAAACTGGGTGCATAATTTAGACATTTTTTATTTCACATTTTCTTTTTTTTCAGCCATAGAATGACCTCCCGAATTATTGACATCGTTGAACCAAACACCCTGTACTATCATGATATAGCAGACAACATAAATGATATTATTTAGGTGTAACTATTGATTTGTTAATCTTGTTTGCACATTTTTGTATACATTAATATTAGACAATAGTTTATACAAAAGTTTATATCATTTATAAGTTTATATATATACAGTATATACTGTTACGGACAAAATAATCCACTTATTTTGAAATTTTTTCACCATTTTTAGTATACGAATGTGGCGATCACTTGTAATAAATTATTTTCAATATGTTTTATTTCAAAAAAAGATAAATTGCAAACACCTCATAAATAAACTGAGTTTGGTACAACCCCTTAAACACAAAAAGTCAGTATTGGTATTGAAAGTGGTCAAAAAAATAGGGTCTCATTAAAAATAAATAAAAATTTATATATTTTAAAGAAAAAACCAGATTTTTTTAAAAGGTAGACCGTATAAAACTGTCATAAAGATGGATAATCACATAAAATGACTATCAAGTCGGACCTTTTTTAGGTCAGCTGAAGCAAAAATTCAACTAGAACTGTGAGGGGTGTATTAGTCGAAAAAAAAATCGTAAAGGTTTCACTCCATGTTTTATTTTATCCACGTAGGTGGGGGCAAAATTAACCTTTGTAAAGGGTTTTTTAACAGGGACGCTACAAAATTAGAGCGGCAGGGACAGCAAACGACGACATATTTGTTGCCGCTCTTTTGACATTTCTCTTCAGTAAGGTTTGCCATTTCATGATGGAAAGATATACGAATTCGAATTTCGGTAGTAAATTTTAATAATTTCGACTCGTTGTTGGCTTGTATATCTTTCCATCATGAAATGGCAAACCTTACTGAAGAGAAATGTCAAAAGAGCGGCAAGAAATATGGCGTCGTTTGCTGTCCCTGTCGCTCTACTTATGTAGTGTCCCTGTTGAAAAACCCTTGAAAAAAACTTTTGTAGCGCTCTTATTGAAAAACCCTATATTTCGTCGTTTTATATTGAGCAAATCGATCAGAAATTGACACAGAAGATTATTCGAATTAAACTATTGAAATGTTTAAAATGTAGTTGTTGAGTATTTCTTCTACAATAACGATTTGCTAATATTTTAAATTTTATGATTAATTTAAATGTAGAAAAAAATTCCAATATTTCAATTAGTTTTCAATATATTTATTTTTTACTATTATATAGATCTAATATATAGAATGGCCATATGAAAAATCGATTTATAAATGTTCCATGCACAAAATGTTCTCATGATTCATGAATGAATCATTTCATAGACAAAATATGGTGTTTAGTTAAAAATAGTGATAAATTCATTCCTCACAACTCAAACAACAACTAAATTCATTTATTTTAATGCAAACAATTAAAACTACTAAACATTCTTAGGGAATAAGCGAAATAATTGATAATTATGATAAATTTATTAAGTGGGCTAACATGATTCAAAAATGAATCATTTCAAAGACAAAATGTTTAAAATAGTCATAAATTCATTCCTCACAACTCAAACAATAACTAAAATCATTAAAACAATTAAAAATAATAAACATACTTAGAGAATAAACGAACTAATTAATAATTATGCTAAATTTATTAAAACTATTAAGTTTATGAATTATTTATACTGAAAATAATAAATACATATGCATCAGTCATAAACGCTAATATGCATCATAACCATTTTAAATCGCTCGTATCTGAAGCAGCAACATGAATTTTAAAAATATATAAAAAAACAAAATATGTTTCAAAATAAAAACTACGTCGACAAATTCACTAAAATAGAATAGAAACAGTTCGACAGACGACAAAGAAAACGAACGCCCACCAACACCCACACATGCAAAAAAAAACAAAAGAAAATTGAACGTCATACACAAGACATCACTTTATTTAAGACATCAACCTAATTTCCAAATTTTTACGAAAATAGAATTAAAAATATATATATATTAACAGATTTTTATGAATTCTTAATTTCTTCTTACTATAAACTCTAAATTTTGTGTTTCTTTTTTGTAACAGAGTATGCTGCTCCAAAAAGACCCCAAAATATACATAAATAAATGCGACAACCTGCAGCTGCGCTGGTGCTGCCGCCACCTATGCGTTCTATAATTAAACAACGTCTGTGGCAATCATACAAAACGAAAAGGTGACATAAAATCTAAAATAAAATAAAGCGAAATGAAACGTAAAAACGGAATATGTAAAATCAACGTAATTTTGTATTTTTAGGCACATTTTGAATATACAATTTAAAAGGAAAATGATTTTTCAAATTATAATAAATATTATTAATATGTTAAAAAAAATAATTTTGTATTTTGTAATATTTTCATAAATATATTAAAATAAAAACGCTTTATTTGGGCATATTCTTTTCTATTTTTTTTTATGGATTTTTCAAAGTTTTATATAATGTAATTATTTTTATTTAAAAATAATGCAAATTAATCAGTCTAGAGCAGAAACACACTCAATAATTGGACTTTAGCCAAGTGTGATACAAACTAAATTATAGAAAATAAAGTGCTATTTTCGTAATTAATGCTAAAAACAAAATAAAACACACGCAAGATAAATTAAACTTTGTTGTAGAGCAGCAGAAATCTTCAAAAGAAATTCAATTTTTTAAATTTAAAATACGTTATTTCAATAAAAAATAAAACTTAGATACATTAATTTGAATGTCTCTTTAGCATTGTCAACGTTGTTTTCTTTGGTGGGTGGCTGTATTACCAAATGTATTGATATTTTTTTTTTTTGGCTCTCAGCAACAACATCTTGTTTACATTGCATTGTTTAATTTTCTGAGAGTTTTAACCCTTAAATGCCGCTTGTATCTTGAAAGATACAAACACTAAATTAATTGGTTTCTTGTGAATAATACAGATGAAAATTACATTAATGATTTTGAAAACTAATGCTCTACACAAAAGTAAAAATAGATTTACATTTATAATATTTAAATAGACAACCAAATATCAAAAAATATGAATAATTGTAATATTAATATAATAAATATCATAAATTAATGATAATCATATGTAATTTTTTTTAAACTGCAACAGCAATTCCTATTTGTTGATTAAATTCTGTATTTTACTATGGCGCAGACAACTGAAAGGCAACTTTAAAGATAAATTCACCTTGACTATTGACTATTTATTTTATACAAAATTTGTAAAAAAAATCGAATTTAGTTCACTTTAAATTATTTTTAAACTAACTTTTTGTATAGAACTTTTAATTTTTAACACAAATTATATAGAATTCTTGAAAAATCGAATTTCATGTCTATTAAAGGGTTAAATAAATTTAATATTCAAGTCGCTACTTTTATCGTTTATAATTCGTTGCTATTGTTTTGTGGCGTTTATTGCTTTCACACGCTCTTGTTTTCTTTTATTATTTGGTGTATGTCGGCTTGATCTATTTCAAATTATTTGCAATTAGTATGCAGCAACAATCTGTAAAGTGGAAACATACTACATGTTGATGTCAGAAGCATCTATACGCTGCGTTCATACACCATAGGCGGTAAAGAAAACAAAATACAAAAGGTCGTTGAAACATATAGTGTAATGCATTCGCTAGTACTATTTACTATTGAGGTAGTCATGACCGTTTGTTATCTATAAATGTTAAGCTTTTCGGTAGTTTTCATTAGTTCATTTGAAACTACTTTAAGCTGAAACTGTTTTAAACTAATTTATTAAAATTAATCGATGATAAACATTTAATTTTTTACAAAAGCGTAACACTCATTTACTGACTCTTTTATTAATATCATTTATTTTCTTAGTACTACACATAATTTAAATTATTTAAATTAATATTTCAATTTTGTTTTAATAGTTTGAATAATTTTGTAATAATAGCATGCATCTCATTGTTTTAATAGTTTGAATAATTTTGTAATAATAGTATGCATCCCATTATTTTAATAGTTTGAATAATTTTGTAATAATAGTATGCATCCTATTGAACAATGTTAAGAGTAAAAAATCTATATATTAATTTATTAAAATCCTATACATTTTACAAGCTATTATCTAATTTTATGCAATACCAACAAAATGCTTAGAAAAAAACAGTTGAAAAAGAAATTTAAGTACTAAATATTACACAGCATAGCTTTTTAATTAAATCGCCTGACTTCTAAAATGCACAATAGAACAAACTAAATGCCGTGAGACATTCAGTAGCTAAATTAATCAGCCACACACTATTCTGTGTATAGCATAAACTTTCAATAACTCAAAATATTAATCGCCACCTGGTGGCAAGGTGTGGCGATGCATAACAAAACAAACAAAATTAATAAATTTTCAATGTACGCGAATTCCTGGCTATATTAGCGAAATGACGTAAATAAAATGTACTCAAAATAGCAACTAAAAAAGAAAAAAATAAAAACTAAACAAAACAAAAATTTAAGAATCAAGAAAATTTTCCTCACTCAATCTACAAAAAAGTATCGTACACATCGAAGTAGTGTTGCGAATTTAGATACAAATTAAAAAAAGTATTCAAAATAGGCGGCTACAAATACAAATTAACAAAAAAATATATAGAGATATAGTTGCTGCTGCCATGTTGTGTTGGTATTAGAGAAAACACCATGTTTTAAAAATAGATTTTGTTGCTTTAAATTTAGTTTCGATTTTTCAGTTTAAAATTGAAAATTTGCTTCCTTCATGAAAACAGCGCGAAAAGTTCGCAATTGTTAGCTAAAATAGGGATTTCCTTTGTAGCCAAAAAGATATTTTTAGACGATGGTAAAAAAAAAAAAATAAAAAAAACAAAAGAAAACATTGTATGAGTCATTGTAATGTATAGGAAAACTTTTGAAAAATTCAATTACAAATTGACGTGTCTTAAAGATCAATACTTCCGTCAGTTATTCGTTAAATAAATTTCGTATATATAGACTGTGGGATTCGAAGATTAGCATGTTCTCATCATTTGATAGAAAATATTGAGCAACACGAGTAGAAAATTTCAAATATACAACACGACTTTTTAAATGGAGATCCCATACCAACTTCGCTGGTGCTGAGTTGGACTGCATACTCAGTTTTAATTACGTAACGTTTTTGAGAAGCCGTTTTTCACCCACAACATAAAAAATATAGTTCTGTGAAAAAATAGTTTTATTTAAATTGTATAGACTAATTATAATATACTAATATAAATGATAATAACTCAATACGTTTTTAAGAAATTGGATCTAATCTCGAAAAATTTCATTTTTTTAGAGATTTTTTTGTCCAAACTAACTACCAAAAATACTACTTTGTACTCTTTTATATAATCAATTTTCAATAAAAATACTAATGTTTGTAATCTCAAAATACATTTTACATAATACATATTACATAATCAGTTTTTTCGTATTATGTATCGTTTTTGAGAAAAATTCTGGCAAAAACGTCTATTTTTCAGTAATTTGTATGTAAAATATACAACCATTTTAATTTAAAAATGGAAACGGATAAAAAAAGTTAATAATTTTCATCGTTAGTTTGAACTATGCTCTGCATAACCATAAATAATTTTGTTATTTATCATTAGATGGTGCAAAAAAATAATACAAAAATAGTCTAAAAACAAAATATTTTTATCTTATAATAGTATAGGAATATTAGTATTTGATAGTATATTGTAATTAGTCTTGACAATTGACAGAAAAATTCCGTTTACAGTTTTTTTGGAAAACTAGTTGTGTAAGGGACTATTTTTTTTTTATTCTAAAAAGTGGCTGAAAAAGGCCAAACATTTTGAGAGCAATTTTCTTAAAAACCTTACGTAATAGAAAAAAAACTGAGTATGCGGTCAAAATCAGAAACCGTGAATTATATAGAATTGATGTATGGGAAGTCCATGGACAACATTTTTTATCGTAGAAAAGATTTATATTAATATTGCTCAAAATCTGCACGATAATTATTTTGTTTTATATTTGCATTTAATGCGGCATACATTTTATACCAAAATTTATAAATTTTCATTTACAATTTCTTCAAAAATGAAAATTCTTTGTTGTATAAAATGGTGATTAACTCAGTTTTGATAGAAGGATATCGAAAAACGGTTAACAAAAACAATATATAAGTCATATAAATTCAATTTCTAACTGCATTCACCCAAAAATTGGCGTTTGAAGCAAACCAATTCTAAGTTTTAATAATTCGTTATTCCGAAAATGTCATAGTACTAAAAAAAAAACCCATTTGACCGTCATTATTCTGTGAGTGTGTGTGTTACTTACTTTATTATGTGGCAGTACAATGAAGGCACCACCACCCGCTGACTCAACAATGATGGCCAAGAATTTTGGATTGACAGCACAAAATGTCGAGTCCCAGCTGCTCTTGGAGACACGTATATTGTCGTAGCATTGCTCACGTTTCAGCGCCTGTCCGTAGACGTGACGAAATTTTGAACTTCGCACCACACGAAATGACATATTTAAGCGTAACTTTCTTGCTTTCTAGCTTTGGATGAATGGATGGATGTATGGATCAAATCGATCGGACGGTGTTTTGAGCACTCTTCTCTTGGCAATTTCTATATTTTTGTTGTTGTTTTGGAACCAAGTTTGGATCTGTTTTCTGTCAGTCTCTCTGCTTAGTTTGTTCTGATACGGCTTGATGGCTCTCAACTTTCTATTGTTGGCTGGACGTACGAGTTGCTGCTATTGTTGTGCTGTGTGAAATCTGAAAAAACCAATTGAAAAGTTAAATATTATAATATATTCTTTTATAAAGTATTGTTTGATTAATTAGAAGCAAATAAATGAATTATTTTATCACTGAAAATTTGCATTTGTCTTTTGGAATTTTTATAAATTTTATCAATCATTTGTAAACAAGCTCATCATATTTTATATAATTTGAATTGGTAAACACATTTAATAAACCTTGTTAAAAAATTTATTTTTGCTGTTATTTCTCACCATTTGAAATTACTGTTGTTTATAATTTTATTCAATATTAATATAAATAATGCAAAATAAACATTTTGCACACGCCAGCACATATGGCGCAATAAAAATAAATAAATCACTAATTTTCACTTTTAATTATTTCAACGCCCACACTCCACAACACTACGTGGATGTTGGCCATCTTCTTAACGTGTGTTGTCAACACGAACGCATTCAATAATTATGGCCAAAAAGCGAAATTTATTGAAAGCGGAAAACGAACACCAGAGAGTGTTGAAAATTCTAATAAAATTTATTAACAAATTTAAAATATAGAAAACTATAAAAATAAAAATAAACTCAAAAAAATCAATTTAAACCACGAAATTTCTATAATTAAATATTACTATTTTTTTAATTCTTAGGAATATCAGATGAAATAAGAATTAATGTTCATTTTTGTTTTGAGTAAAAGTCAATATTTTTCATCTAAATGGCTTTATTGCTTTTCAATATACACTCTATGGCGAACAATACACTTTTGCATTCATTAAAATCAACTTTCTAAGCACTTTTCTATTCCGAACTAGGTAAATCTAAAACAATTTTTTATAGATTTTTTACAATTAAGTATCTAATGATAAACCAGAAAAATATGTATGGTTATACAGAGTATATACCACACTAACTATCAAAATTACTAACTTTTTCTAATTAATCTACATTTTAAAATATGCCCTATGTACCTAATATAGGTAGTCTTTTATATAATAAATTTTCATTAAAAATGCTTATGCCTGTAATTTAAAAATATCATTACTTTCTATTCAAAATATGCCCATTCTTATTGTTTTTTTGAGAAGAATTAATATAAAAACTGCTATTTTTCAGAAATTGCTATATACAACATTTACATTTTTAAACAAAAACTGTGTTAAAAATAAGAACAGATGAAAAAAAAATATGTTAGCCATTTTGATCGTTAGTTTGAACTATGTGCTACATAACCACAAAACATTTTCTTATTTATCTTTAAATCCGAAAAGCTGGACAAATTTTCGATTTTAGATTAAAATATCTTAAAAATATATCGGAATATCAGTATTTTTGGGTATATTGTAATTAAGGAGTGCGCACGAAAAATTTGTAACATAGAAAAATCAAAATGTCAAGTAAACCGTGAATCCAAACGAATTCTTGCGAATTATTGTATTATACCTCATTCTATGTAAATTCTTTACCAAAATAAAAAACAAAAATAATTCTAATTATTTGTTTATAAGAAAGTTTTAAGCCTTTTCAGGAATCCTCTCCATCAAACCCTTTACTTAATCATAAAAGAATATGCCCTTCGATACACCTTTCGTCTGTTTCAATTTCTGCTTAATTAGAACCTAATAACGTTCCACTTGCCTCAGTTCTGAGCGGTTTGGCGCATTAGACTCTCTAGGTACAATATTCATATTATTGCTGGTGTACCACTCCTTCGCTTTTTTGACCCAGAAGTTAAATACGGCTGGCTACTTTTACTACAGCTGCATATTACCAGCCACGCGAGAAATTTCTTAGGGACTTCGATTTTTTTTATGTTCTGTACATTTATTACTAGGGCTGTGCGATTAATCGTTTTACCGGAAATTCTGATTAATAGCAATCACGATTAATTAATAATTCAATAAATCGTATTTTTTAATTAACCGAAAATACGATCAATCTGTTAATTATAACTTTCATTTAATCAGAATTCAAATAATTTTTATTTGAGAACATAGAAATTGCTGTCTACAAAAATATACAAACAACAATTTTGTTTTTCTTAAAAAAATATTTAATTTAATAAACAAATGCCAAATTAGATGCGTAGCAAGTAGAATGTCGTTATTAGCTCATGCCAAAAACAATTAATCGTATTGCAATTAATCATATTTCTGATTAACCGATTAATGGTTATTTTGATTAATCACATAAGCTGATTAACCGATTAATCGTATTTTCGGTTATTCAAAAAATACGACTAATCGAATAATTGGTTAATCGTGATTACGATTAATCAGACTTTCCGGTAAAACGATTAATCGAACAGCCCTATTTATTACACATTTCCCCGCTGATACGCTTTGGAAAAGTCGTTACTGGAACGGAAAAATATGAAAAAGCAGGCGAAACGTTTGGATTGTTGGAACCGGAGCTGGAATTGGAACCCATATATTTTTATTTGGTTGGAATTGGAACCGCTATTTTAAAACTATCGGAACCAGAACCATAACAGATATTATAAAAATCTTGAATGGGCGTGTGCCTGATTTTGAAGGCACGAACACGCACGGCACGACAGCAACTAGCATGTACGGAGATTTGCACGCACGAACTCAGATTTTCGGGCGTGACACGGAAAAAGCACGGCACGCGCTCATCTCTAGTCCCAATCCTAACAAGAACAGGCCATAATAGCGACATTTCAAAAACTATGCGAAAGATTTCTAAAACTCAACAATTGGCCATCGGTAAGAAACTGTTAAAAATATAAAGGCTTTTTGCAAACTATGTATCGAACATTTTCAAAAAGCGTATTTTCCTATAACATCAATAATTTGGAAATAAACACGTAATTCGTTTAAATTATGACAAGATGTGCCATTATTAAGTTTATTTTTTACCACTTTGATTTACAATTATGCCAAAATGAAAAGTAAACTTCAAAAATAAGTTACGACCATCATTTATGCAAACAATATAAAAAAAATATTCTGTACATATTCAGTTTTTCGATTTCTAATATGTTAAATGTGTGAAGTTTTTAACCTAGTTTACAGTGTTTGTTTGAATGAATCACCATAATTTAAGACAGACAACGTAAAGTAACTGTTTTGGGTACAAATCATAATTGCCAAAAAAAAAAAAAAAAAAAAAAAAACAATAAAATAATAACTAAAAAGCAATTATATATAATACAACCAAATAAAATTGAAATATTTAATGACATAACATACAAAATAAAAAAATAAGATTAAGATTATTATTCAAAAGAAAATTTTCAACCAAAATCAATACCAAAAAATGTGTCACCCATTAAACATTATTAAATATTTATTTTTTTTGTTATACTTTATCATTTCGTTATTGCATTAGTCAAACTTTTTGCCGTTTTGTTGTTGATAAAGAAGTGTTTGAGATTACGAATGAGTGAGTTGAGCGACGGCGTGAAATGAAATCGCGTGTGAAATTTGATAACAAACATTATTAAATGAATGTGGTTGGATTTAATGAGGTCATAACAGGTTGTTTTTGGTTGAGGCACGGCAAACGAACAGAGGCAGGTAGTAGTTAGTATGATTCAATTTCAGTTTGTTTTTTCCAACGTTACTAGGTTATTTATTAGATAATAAATTTTGGGCTAAGCTTGAATAGAGAGTACTGCGAGAAACAAATATTTGTTTTAACTGTTAATTCAAAATTAAGATATTACAAGAACAAATTATTTTGCTATTATTCTAATTTTAGAAAGACAAAGAAAAA
The DNA here is from genome assembly GCA_951804985.1 of Dryomyza anilis. Lineage (NCBI taxonomy): Eukaryota > Metazoa > Arthropoda > Insecta > Diptera > Dryomyzidae > Dryomyza > Dryomyza anilis. The sequence goes on from OX638133.1 coordinate 11,628,503, forward strand.
TAGAGCTCTTTACAGTAGTACCCGGCAAACACTGCTTTTCAGTCTCATTTCAAGATACTGAGTGACGCAGTTTCATTCAATATAGTCTCAATTTTATTCAAGCAGAATCGTTAAAAAAAGTGCTCTATTCTGAATCATGATTGAACCTATAAAATGAGCAATTTTTTAATATTACAAAAATAATTAATTTGAAATAAAATTCAATATTTTGTTTTTTATTTTTCACATACAATTTATAATCAAATTTTCTGGACGTAAGCCTAACTTTGGAACTTTTCCAAAAAATTAAAGTTTATATCGTCGTTGTAGAACTAAAAGTCACCAAATACATTTTTATGAAAATCTTAAATTTCAACTTTAGTGGTAATTATTACAAAAAGTAATTGATACATTTTTAAAGTTGAAATACCAATTGATAGATTCACATTTTCTTATCATTTGGTAAAAATATTGAGTTCATCGATCAAAAATTGAAAGATAAATTAAGTTTTTTGTAAGTGAACAAGTGGCATTTTGAAAATGTAGTTGGTGACTTTTAGTTCTAAAGGGTTTTTCAATAAGAGCGCTACAAAACTAGAGCGACAGGGACAGCAAACGACGCCATATTTCTTGCCGCTCTTTTGACATTTCTCTTCAGTAAGGTTTGCCATTTCATGATGGAAAGATATCCGAGCCAACAACGAGTCGAAATTATTAAAATTTACTACCGAAATTCGAATTCGTATATCTTTCCATCATGAAATGTCAAACCTAACTGAAGAGAAATGTCAAAAGAGCGGCAAGAAATATGGCGTCGTTTGCTGTCCCTGTCGCTCTACTTTTGTAGCGCCCCTGTTGAAAAACCCTTTACAACGACGATATTTAAATTATGAACTCCAATTTTAATATACAAAATTATTGAAAAAAAATGTAATTTTTAATAAATACATTTTATTTGAAAAAGAAACACAGAAAATACTTGTGTTTTGTATCGAAAAATTGTAAATGTTTTATCAAATTTAAAAATAATCGCCAACTAATTTGTAGAGTTGCTCTAAATGCTTCATATACTGGCTCATAAAATATTGTTATGTTTCGTTACTAATCCGCGAATCAATTAAACACACTTCACTGACTTACTGTCCGACTGTCTATTAAAACCGTTAACACCATCATCCAACTAAAAAATACAAGTTCAATGAAACCAATGGAATGATGTGTGAAAAAGCACACAAAAAAATATATAACGCCTAGTCCGTCAGTCAGCCAGTAAGTGAAGCACAGCAACAGAAAAAAATAAAATAAAAAACATAACAAACAAAAAAACCAGTGATAAAAATAATCACAAAAAATAAATAAATACAAAAAAAAAATGCCGATAAAACATCAAAGCAACAATGCATCATCATTTTAGAATGCAACGCGTTTCAACTGTTTGGGTACTATTGTCATTGTTTAGCGATTATAGGGGGAAGTGTTACTCATTTTGGTTAATGAAATAAATATTAAAAATGCAGAATAAAATAAATAATTGAGTTTTATATTATTTTAATGTTCCTTTATTTATTATAATTATTATTATTTATTACCCAAGCAACCACGGTTAGACAAATGCCACAAACTATTGCGGCATATGTGTACCTTTTAAGTTACATCTGACACCAGTGTTGCAAACTAATAATATGTAGTCCTAAAGAGGTGACTAATAACATGTATGGAACATACGCAATAATATGTCGCAATGCTGTGATATATAAGTCATACATTCTAATAATGGAACATAAATTTAGTTCCAAAGGAGTGGCTTTAAACATGTGTGGGACAATGCAATAATATGTCACAATGCTATGATATATAAGTCATACATTCTGGGCGGAGCTAACTTTGTTGTTATGAAGTGGTAAAATAGTGGCAAATTAAAAAATAAATGTTCCATATATGTGGCAAGTATAGAATGAAGAACCTAATAGGAACATATTTATATATAATGTAGCTAATTAACTTTAAAATTTAATAAATGTATATTATTATACACGACATATTCATAACATCCACTACATACGTTTATAAAAAGTTGTGTCGCAAAAATATACATCCGCAAAAGCATTATTTAAAAAATAAAGAAAATCACAATTTTAATAAATTTTTACAAATTGCATTTTTTTGTGTGCGCGTAAAAATTAGAGGGGGTAGAATATAAGCTTTAACCCGATAACTTGAACCGTTTATTAAATTAGAGTTGTAGTTTGTCGAAAACTCTGTTCGTAAAGACTTCTATTATTATGACATGTTTATTTTTTTTTTTACAGGACAAACATTCACGTTAATGGCACTGCGTAGGATCTTTATTATTTTTATTTTTAATCTACACATAAATTACAGTTTAAGTTAAAATTACATTTCAAGTTCCAAATAGGTGAACCGAAACATAAATGGATCAAAATTTGACTGGCAATTGGGTGGCAAATAAGTATATTTCGCTTGATTTAGAACAAACACTTTAATGGCAACTGGTTACTTGGGTATTGTATTAAAAACTACTAAGATCTGTATATTTATTTCGCAATTATGTAGTAATATTAAATTTTATTACATTTTATGAATTTACTACATTATACTTTTAAAAGCGTAAATACTAAATTCTGCAGTAGAATGTAGTAATTAGTTGTTTTGCAGCACTGGCGCTCAACACAGTAAATCTAACAAGAACATTAACTAAAGCTTTGTAATTTGTAAACCGAACCTGTTATTAGAAAACTACAAATGTTTAACAATTATAATTTGTTAAAAAAAAATAGTTAATAAACCCTTATATGTTGTAATTGGTTTACTAATGTGAACCAATTGATTTATTTCTTTTTTTAATTTAATACAACTAATTGATTAGTTTATTCTTTTTAGTCAATGAATACCTTAAGAAAAAATATTTTTAGCAGAAAAAATGTGTTTTCAAAAGTGTAATAATAAGTAATAGCTACTCATTTCAAAACATTCTGCAATAATAAGTAATAGCTACTCATTTCAAAACATTCTGTATCATAAACAAATATTGCAGCTGTAACAACTTCCGTTGAATTCAAATATTCCAGTTGTTATCAGCTGTGGGAGTGTGAAACACTGATAAATCTTTTTCTTTTTAAAATGTTTGTTATCAAAGCGCCTACAAAACATCAATGTCAACTTAATAAAATACTTAGTAGTGAATATAAATAATTTAAAGCTTAATTAAAAATATATAAAACAGCATAAATGATACAACTAGTTGGTAAAACCAGATTTTTGTAAAACGAAATTTTTTACAATAGACCTTATATGAACTTTTGAATAAATTCAAATATTTCAAAAGAAAAAATTAATTGAAATTGTTCCACAGCATTTAAAAGATTTAAATACGATTGAAAAATGTATATTTTGTATTGAAAAATTGAATTATACAACAAACATAAAAAAAAAAATGTTTTGTTTGAATACAATTTGAATGGAAAATTGGAACATCCCATGTAGGAAATGCCAGAACTGACGACGGGCTGAAGACTCAACCAGTACTGGCAGACCAATGCTTGGTTAAGAAACTTTCGCCCAAGACTTAGCTAGAACTGAAAATGAAGACCTGGTAAAGTAGTTCTCGGCTTAGACTCAGCCAGAATTGACAAACCAATGCTTGGTTAAAACACCTTTGCCCAAGACTCTGCCAGATTTGACCAATGCAGGTCTGGTTAAGTAGTTCTCGCCCAAGACTCAGCCAGAAATAACAGACATATGCTTGGGTACCCATGTAGGAAACGCCAGGCTTGACAACGGGCGTAAGGCATAGCCAACCTTGGCCGTCCAAGGCGACCTAAGTCTTTTAAAATTTTTAGAACGAAAAAATAGATATCGAATCGCTACACGCTGCAAAAAAGGGCTCTCTCAAACATAATTTTGCAGGCATTAACATGTATGTTTGGAATTTTATGTAAACATAATATATAATTGACTGATAAATCATTTGTAAACAGGGTTGTATTCAGGCTTGAACTGTGTTGTAATGAGCTCTGACTTACATTATAATATCACGGAAACATTTTAATGTTGCCCCTTAAAATGGTGTATGTTCTAATGGAAACATAATTATTACTACATCCAAACAAAATAAATATTTGAACCGAAACATAAATATGTTCAAATTAAAACATGATTTTGAACGACCTGAATATAAATATGTTTCCAGTGAAACATATCAGTTGTTTCAGTACAAAAAGTAGTATGTTTGCATAGAAACATATTTAAATATTTTTGGAAAAAAATCCTGAAAATAAAAATAAAATGTTGTTTTTTTTGTATTTATTTTTATTAAAAATCTTTAAACATGCACAGTGGAAAATTATAATAATAGAATTCATATACATAAATAAATAATTGGTTTAAAACTGCAAGTACAAGTGTCAGCATTAATATGTGCACAATTGCACCAGCAGACGCTAAACCAGACGATCCAGGCTCGCTTTATATTTGGTACAGTTACAGTAGGTCGCAGTACAGCACATAGCGTATGCAAGGAATCACGGAGGCTTTTGTAAGAAAAACATGCCAAATTTTGTTTGAAAATCGAAACACAGATTTTATTTGTGGTTTTTTCACATTAGTTTCAGAAATTATATACTGCACTATATTATATTCTTTTACTATTTGTACTTTTTGTAACACAATTTATATATTTATTTAATTTACAAATAACAAAATTATTACCGACGCGAACAAGTTTTCTCAACGAACAACAAAAGACACGTCGTACGCAGAAAATGCCGATCAACGAGTGTCTACTTTATATATAAGAATTAATTGTTTTCAAACATCAGTATGTTTAAAATGACCATATACATACTTCAAACGACGACAAAATAGACGTAGGTAGACAATTCTGCTCAACGAGTGCCAACTTCGTATACAAGAAGAATGTTGCAAGAATACATTTATTTAAATCCTATTTTTTTTTGTTTGTTCTTAAACATCAATATGTTCAAACGATGGCGTAGGTAGAAAATGCTGCACAACGTTGCCAACTTCGTCAGTCGATAAATTATCGAATTAAGATGAGCGTTGCGAACATACGTTGTATTTAGATTTTCTGTGTTTCGAAACATAGTTTTAACCAAGTAAATTGCCAAGAAACAGTTTATTCAAATGCAATTAAAATTTTATGTTGGTATTGTAACATATTTATGGTAAATTTGACAGATTCTGCTGGACAATATAATAATGTTTACACGTGAACAAAAATAAATTCAATTTCGATTATAATTTAATTACACTTCATTCCTAATACATGTATGGTAATTTCGTATTATTTTTTATCACATTTAAACATATTCAAACAAATCTTTTCTATCCGTGTATGGACTATTTTTATATAAACCAATATTGTTTTTTTTTCTGAAATAAATTCTGAGTCGACTTATATCACAGAGAATTAAAAGTCAACTTTAAAATAAAAATCAACTTTTTGACATTTTATTCTATACAAAATTGTCAAAAAAGTCGATTCTAATATAAAATTTACCTTAAAATTGTTTATGATTATGTTTACGAAATTATCATTTTTGATCGTATAATACAAATGGTATTTACAGAATATATAAAATAAATTAATTTTGACTTGTTGGCATATTTGTCTGTTAGTTAATTACGTTAGTAATAAAAACAAAAGTGTTTATTACGACGGCTGTGACATTAAAACCACAAAAACAAAAGTATTTCAAGAAAGTTTCTCAAAAACATTCCCGCTCTCAGGTAGTAATGATAGATCATATTCTATAATTTCTAATGAATCAGTTTTGTGGCGGCCGACATATAGTTATTGTTGTTGTTTTTGTTATATTGATTCAACGATCGTGTATGTTAAGGAATGTAAATAATAGAATAAATATGTTAAAGTATCGCAACAAATGGATTTGATTACTCTGCGATATGACAACGACGAATGCAACGATTCTGTTTATGATTACTTGGATGTTTTGTTAGTAATTAAATAGCAACAAGTCCGTCGATATATATATATTATATATAAATATAGCCAAAGCGTCGATGACATCAGCATCTGCAACAACAGAAGTGAAAAAACACAACCACTCACACAAGTCGACCGATTCTTCGACAGTGCACAAAAGTTAACTTTAAGGAAAGTATTTTTGTTTTCGCACATGTTTTACTTATTAAAAAAAAACGTCAAACAAATATTTTTCTTAACTTCTTTTGCTGATAAGCTTCTATTTCGCAAAAAAGGAGCGGTATTGATTAAATTGTCTTGTTAAACGAGTCGTCTAATTCAGTAAGCGTCAAATAAAAATATCGGAACATATTAAAAATGTTAATTTATGAATTATAAAGTGATTATTAGCATAATTCATCGGGAGAAATTAAGCACACCTTTGGTTCGTTTGTAACATTTATGAAATTTAGAGAATTCGTAACTAAAAGAGATGTACCTACCTCAAGAACATAGTGTATTTAACAGAAAATATGGTATTGTTAAACAGAAATTCCAACGCATTTACCAAAAACTTTTTTGTTATAACATAGTGAAATGTGTTAGAAGTTAATTAAAAGTTAAACATAGTAAACAAAATAATTGATTCTTGTTCATTGTAAGAAAATTCTATTTTTTCTTCCAGGAAATGTACGACATCAGAAATAAAAACATCCGCTAAAAATCATGGAATTCAACGCTTCCATAAAACACCATATAGTAGGATATCAAGGGATTATGTCTAGACTAAGTGGACGACAACTCAACAATTGCCGAAACCTCAAAAACTTACCTAAGTCTTGTTCATATTCGACGTATCTAGCTTCTGTCAAACGCTTCAAACTTCTGTTAAAAGTCGTTAGTTTATATCATCACTGTTATGCCAAAGGGGCGAATGTGCATTTTTTAAAACGTTGGGAAATCAAATTTTAAAGTTTGAAGTGCTTCAAAAATTAGTAAAAGTTATTTTTTTTTTCAAAATTTTTCATTATTTTGGTTTATTCATCAATTATTATAACGTATATAAAATATGTTTGTATTTGGACAACTTACTGAATTATAAATACGGATTTTGTGAGGCAATATCCTGACCAAACGCAAATATTTTTGTTTTTTATGCTATAACTCTTTATTTGCGCAAGATAAAATAGTGATATAGTGGCATTAATTGTTTGTTTTTAATAAAAATGATTTTACAAATATTAATTTGCCATTTGTTATTTGTCAGAAAAATATTTGACAACATATTTTGAAATAATGAAGCCAATCGATAGGTGCTTTAAAAACAAACAATTAATGCCTTTACAATAATATTTTATCTTGCACCAATAAAAGGTTATAGTAAAAAAAGAAGGAATTTGAAAATTTGAAAAACTTGTCTTGTTTTTTTGCTATAACTTTTTATTGGTATAAAATAAAATAGTGGTGTAAAGGCATTGTTTGTTTTGAAAGCACCTATCTATCATCATCATTATTTTAAAATATTTTTTTTTAATTTTTATCATTTGCAAGAAAAATGTTTGGAATGTTTGCAAGAAAAATGTTGTTTGTTTTGAAAGCACCTATCTATCATCATTATTTTAAAATATTTTTTTTTTAATTTTTATCATTTGCAAGAAAAATGTTTGGAAAATTTTAAACAATGATGCCAATCGATAGGTGCTATAAAAACAAACAATTAATGCCTTTACATCAATATTTTATGTAGCACCAATAAAGAGTTATAGCAAAAAAACGAAGAATTTGGAAATTTGAAAATCTTGTCATGTCAAACGGGAGAATCTTTTCGTTTTTTTTGTTTTAACTTTTTATTGGTGCAAGATAAAATAGTGATGTAGAGGCATTAATTGTTTGTTTTCAAAGCACCTATCGATTGGCATTATTATTTAAAAATAATTTGCCAAAAATTTTTCTTGCAAATGATAAAAATTCAAAAAAAATATTTTGTTAATCGATAGGTGCTTTAAAAAAACAAACAATTAATGCCTTTACACCCATATACTATCTTATACCAATAAAAAGTTATGACAAAAAAACGAAAAGAATCTTCGTTTTGGCATGGCAACATTTTCAATTTTTCGAATTCGCCCTTTTGGTTGTGGCTAGAATTATCCAAGAAAACCACACAAAATTTTGGGACAGTATAGTTACAAATATTAAATTCTAATTTTGAACAAATTAGACGTATTCTAGATATTTCATATTTTAAATCGTCGTTGTAGAACGAAGTCACCAAATACATTTTCCAAATACCAAATATTGATTTACAAAAATCTTTATATATCTGTCAATGTTTAATCGATGATCTCAATTTTTTTACCACATGATAAGAAAATGTAAATGTATCAATGGATATTTCAACTTTAAAAATGCACCAATTACTTTTTATAATATTAATCAACAAACTCGAAATTTAAGTTTTTCATAAAAATGCACTTGTTGACTTTTCGTTCTACAACGACGAAATGATCTCTTAACAAATACGGATCTCATTTTAAGCTCAGACGACTCAAATTTAAAAACTTAATATATATCAACACCGTTTATAACTTGGTTCAGTTAAGAGCCGCAAATTAAATTTATTAATAAAAAAAAAACAATTTAAAATAGAAAAACGCATGGGAATACCTTAAAATCAATTAGAACTTATAAAAAAAGAATTACTTGATACAGTATTAAATAAAAACTCAATCTTAAGAAAGCAAAGAAGCGACAAAAACGCGCGGTTCCAAAAATATAACTGAAAATAAAATCAGTTTTCCATTTTCACCCAATTAGTCACAATTAAAGTAAATACAGCAACAACAAAGTGTTGCAGTAAAAAATCTAAAAAAAAATACAAAAAAAAAACAACAATGAAGACAGCAACTATTAATACATTTAGTGCAGCAACAGGCAACACCACGAGCAACAACTACAATTTTCCCCAACTTTATTTTTGTCATGGAAACTTTGAAATGAAAAATATAAAAAAATAAAAAAATCTAAAAAGCGCAGAGTGAGACATGAAGACGACGACGACGACGATCATGTTGGCGATGGCGACGACCAAGTGCCAAGTGTCTGGCAAAATAGATCCCGGCAAGCGATACTGGGCAGGCGGGGTATGGAGGGGAGCAGCAACTACAGCAGCCGCGAGGGGCTGGCTGTGGTTATGGCCGACAGCGAACGCGCCAAGGCGTTGAAGCGTCGCATGTAACGCGCGGCGGCTCTGTGCGTTGCGTCAAGTGAAAGTGGAACTCAGTTTCTAATTAAAATAAAAAAAAAATAATTAAATAAAAAATTGCAAAAAAAAACGGAAAACTAACACAGCATTTATAGCTGCCATCGTTGCAATTCCTGCTTTTGTAAATTATACACTGCACAAAAAAATTAAGTAACAAAATATATATTTTTAGTAATATTTAGACCAGAGAAAATATACGGCAGTTTATAGGCGGCAAACACAGGAATTTTTAAGATATAAATTAAGAGATTTTCGGCAGGTTTCCAGCGGACAAAAACAGATTTTGTAACAATAACTAAACGGCAGATAGCAGCACAACGGTAGATTATAGGAAGGTGAAGGAATGCAGATGCAGTTATATGGAATGTTCATGGCAAAGAAAAAATCTTCAACTAGCTAGCTACAACTTATGGAATGCATAGCGGGGTATGGATTTATTTCAATTTTAAAAATCAATATATTTTGCTAATCAATTTCAATAAATTAAATGTAATTAAATTATAATTCAAATTTTTTCATAGTGTAGTATTGTCGTTCAACTTGTTGCTGCTGTCCGGCTATCGAAGGCAAATTGTGTTAATTTGCAAAAATATTAAATAAAAATAATAAAAAAAAGACAGCAGAAACATTGGATAAGAAAAATAGTGTTGACCAGCTCTCAATTTAGAAATGCAAAATAAGTTTTCCATATTTTTTTATCGTTTTGCTCTAAGTTGTTGTGGCTAATTAATGGAGCTGCTGCTACTTTAGAAAAAGCGCAATTTTTATTTTTTGTTTGTGGATCAACTTTATTGCTGACTGGTTTTGCCATATTTGGTGATACCGATACCAATAGCAATTGACAAAATCTGCGTGGGGATTTCATGGATACTATTTTGAAATGCACGCGCATGCGTGGCGGGCGCTCAAGTTATAACTTTGAATTGCTCGATCATTGGCCGACTTAATAAAAATCACGACTCTGTTATAATTGTTGCAATAGATTTAACATTTTGAGTACTTGAAACAATAAAATGAAAATATATGAAAGTCTATCAATTATAAAATGTATTTTAAATAAATAATATATTTTTCAAAGAATTATTTGTAGAAAAATCAAAGTTTGCAGTAAATACAAAAAAATGTTTTAGAAATTGAATGAAATTGAAAGTTATCTCAAATTTGTATCATTATATTCGAGAATTTGACTATCTGAATTTCTGAAATATGAACAATAAATTTATATCAAATGTTGAAAACATCCCAAGGCAAAATTGTTGGCGTGCTCAAGGCTGCTTAGTAACCTTTTTCGAAAAATTTTAAGCAGTCAAAGGCGGAGTTGTTATCAAAAGTATGTTTTTATTCCGCCCGTTCCCAAAAGCCAGGAATCTGCCATCAACATTCGATCAATCTTTCGAAAATTATCAACTGATTTTTATAATTTAAAGCGATAAACTTATAAATGATAAATAAAAAGAGTAAATTGTAAAAAATAATAGAACCCTGATCTTAATTACTCTCCCTGTGTTTTGCTTCATCAGTCATTTATCTCGCAGTCTAAAAAAAAAAACACACACACAAAATGTGGTAGCAGAAAATGAAAAATAAAACAAGACATGAACCTTTGCTGGAGGTCGAAATTTATTTTGTTTAATTAGTTTATTTTTTTTACACTTCTTTTTTTATGTGCGTGGTAATGTATGGTACATATTGAGGGGGGGGTATTTCCAGCAAGACGTATGTTTGTGTTAGCTAAAAACTTCGAAAATGAATTTTTTGACTGTGTTGTGTCGGCGGGAGGTTCATTTACCTTAAGACTGCTCAACTTGTCGCAATATCAAAATAGCGTGGAATAAAATTGTTAAATTGTGCGTTGGTTGGTTGGTTAGCTGACTTGACTGTCACGTTAAGATTGATCAATGGATTGAACTTGAACGATTTTTTGAATGCTAAAAGTAACCGTATTTTGTTTGGTAACAAGTAGATTGTTAAGTTTATCAAATAGACATATTTTTAATATAATATAATATGATTTGTATCGATCGTAACACTTGACAAATAAAAACGTACGCATATGTGTTGCTAGAAGTTAAAGATAAATAGAGTTTTTTTGTAATAATTATACTTATTATTATATTTGTTGCTATATTTTATTTATTATAATCATTATTATATTTTTGTTATAATTAATCGAACATATTTAACATTTACAGCATTTATTTAAAAAAGTAACCGATACCAATTCGTTTAAAACTTATAAGCAAAATAAGGGAGAAAATCGTATCGATTATTCGTTTGGATTTGAATATTTTTTAATGATTTTAAACACCTTTATATTATGCAGAGCGAGAGAAGCACAATATGCCCACATATAAAATCCACAAATCATCAATCTAAGAATTAGTTTGCTTCATACACTATCGATTTTTACAAAATGTCTGTATTACGAAAGACTATTTAATAAAAGTGACGCCAATTTATATTATATTTTTTAATGATTTTAAACACCTTTGTATTATGCAGAGCAAGAGAAGCGGTTTGAAATCCCAAATTACAAAACCCCCAAACACAATATCCCCACATATAAAATCCACAATTCGTCAACCTGAGAATTAGTTTGCTCCATACACCATAAACTTTCTGTATTTCGACACGAAAGTCAAAAAGCTTGAAATTTAAATAATATTGACGTCATTTTTAAGTCATTCGTATTTTTTTTTTTTAATTTATACGATATTCATTTTAATTGATTTGATGCGATTTAAGGAAAACCATGATTTATCTACTGCTACCTCTGACCCCATACAGTCTGAATCAAAAATATTTTCGTTTAATTAAACAATGTATGCTATCTTAGGCAGTTATATTTAAAGTGAACTTATTTCAAAAAACATGTCACATACGTCATACATATTTATTGAATAAATTTGTGGATACAGTCGATTTGATACAAGATATCAAAAGGGATAATGAAAAATAGAATATATGCCATATAAAATCAGTTCCTAACTCCATTAACACAATAAGGCGTATGGAGCAAACAAATTGAAAAAATATGAAAAACTCAAAGCAACAAGAATCCAAAAATCAAAAACGTATGTCTACTTAGTTGGGGAGAACTTTACTTTATAGGGCCGGACTCAAAAAAAAAGCCACACCTCATAAAAGTGGCGGAGAGTGTCGAAAAACATCATATTTTTTGGCGTCCGCCCCCTTGGAACCGCCATAAATCGAATACCGACCGAGGTCATATTTTATTTTGCCACTCCCCTTTTTCAGGAATTTGAGTTTGAAAAAAAACAGTTTTTTTATTATTAAGGGGTACCACGTGACCTTGAGGTCACTTTTTTTATTTTTAAGGTCTGGTTTTTGCAACGTGTGACAATTTCTTTTTTTTTGTTTGGCCCTCCCACTTCGTTATATTTCAAAAACGACTTATGACCTCGGTCGGTTTTCGATTTTAAATCGGTTCCAGCGGTACTCGCCACTCTCTCCCCCATTTAAAAGGTCGTGACAATTTTTTTTTTGTGAAATTCGACCGGCCCTATAGAGTAAAGTTCAGTCCTTAGTTGCAATCCCGGGACCTTTGGGATAAGAAAAAAACGAATATTACTCCCGAATTATAATAACTTTTAGCACAAGTTACAAAAAAATAAAAGATTTAACATATAGCTTAATGAAAAATAAATGCATCGTTGTTTAAAACATCAAGGTATATTAAAATAATGAAAATATGCTAACGACTGTAAATTTAAAATATTGTAGTTTAAATTTTTCAATGCGTTATTTTTATTGGCAATCCCCGGATTTAATTTTTTAGGGATTCCGGGACTGGAAACACTAATGCCTTCGTAAAATTAATAAATTCCCCAAAAAAAAAATAAGATTTGTTACGCGCCTTTTTCATTTCTTCACTAATATGATAAAATTCACTTTTAATGTAAGAAATAGAGCAAAGCAATAAATTAAAAAAACTATAATTTATTAAAATTTAAAATACATCGAAATATTTTTGCCGTTGAAGAAACGATAAAAACATTTTTTTTTGCTTTGATTTATTTTGTTTAACACGCTAATCAGCATTTTTTTGAGCAGCGCTGCCGCAATAAGAACAAGAAAAACCAAAAGAAATTTTTATTCCCTTTTTTGGGTGTTGGATTGTTGGACTCATATAACAAGAGCGAGACAACTATATAAGCACACACACTAAAGCAGCAGTCGCCTCACTCTGACACATGCCAAGTGAGAGAACTGAGAGCTACAAAGTGAGAGTGAAAAAATAAACCACATTTTCCGAGTGCTGCGTTTTTTTTGTAATTTTTGATTTTTCTTTTTTTTTGCAAATTTTGTAACCAAGAAATACAGCGTATGTAGCAAATTTTGAATAAGAAAAAAAAACAAACTAATTTTGACATATAATAATTATTCATAAAAATTCCAAGTGATTTTTAATTTGCAAATTATTTAAATTTGCACCAATCTTCATTTATACCTGGCTTTTTTAATTTGTTGGTGTTGTTGCTTTTTTTATCACACACTCGCACTATTTTTTGCCACTTAATCTTTTTACTCTTTGCTTTGCGCTAATAATTCTTCTACTTGCGAATATTCACAAAATTGGCACTTTTATCGTAGTTGTTGTTGGCAAAAATTAGCGTTTCAATTAATAACAACAACCACAATAATAATCAAAACTATTGCAAAATGTTGACAGTAACAAAAACTTTAATTGTTTCCAACTGGTTGAGAAATTAAAATAGGAACAACGAGAACGAACGAATGCAGAAAATGAAATGCCGACGAACGAACGACCGACCAACCCAACGAGCAGACCGACAATGACGATTTGTTGAATACTAGAACACATACACTTGAACATTTTTTCACACAAATTCAGCAATTTCGCGGCATTTCTGACGTTTTCTTTGCACGTTGTTTACGATGAACAGTGATTACGATGAATTGGGAACGAGTAATTGTGCATACGATGAATTTTGCTAGCGGTGAATTGTGTTTACGGCGAATTGTTATAACAAATTGTCAATATTAATCGATTAACAATTTAAGATTTTGTGACAAAAAAACATTTGAATTTCCCTCTCGTAAAGTCTCTGTTGTTAAATTTGAATTTGTGTTTCAATTTCCACATAACCAATGTTTGAATTTATTTGGCATAATTGATAGAGAAACAACCTGCACTACAGCAAATGGAGAGAGGTGAGATGAACAAAATTTACAGACACAAAACGTAAAAGAATATCATATTTTTATTATATATTTATTTTTATTCAAAAACCTTCAATTAATAATATCTAACAAAAACATTTGCTGATATTAATTTCTTTTTTCAGTTTTATTTTAATTTTCTAAAATATTTTTTGAGATAATTTTCGAAATCAGCTGTAAAGTTTAAAAATGCTCTCCTGTAGCGCGAATCCTTAACTCCGCATCGATAAAAATCGATATCGTTAATTACAATTAAAGACCCAATAAACCAACAAGCTGGATATTAAGTGATTATCGAATGTATATTGAACATGGATATCGAAACTTTCACTGGAGAAAAGCGTTCAACTTTTTGTAATTGTAAGCTTGGAAACCATAGCGTTCTTCAGCAAAACTGGTAGCTTTTTATCCAATTTAAACCTAACCTAAACTTGAATTCCGACATTCAATATATATTCGAGGTTTAACTTAATTGTAAGCTATAAATGAAATGTGATGAAATTACAATTGAATTCAAGCGCATATATTTCCCTAATTAAAGGTTTAAATATAAAATAAAAGAAAATGCATATAAGTTATAATACTATATATTAAAAGGTATTAAAGTATGTTCTACAGCTGCAACTTTGGATGCATTAACTCATTACATATTGCCACAGATATGACTCTTTATTGTTTTGTAATTAATAATTTAATTATTTTTTTTTATTAATCAACTGTACTTAATAAAATATAAATGATCGATTCTTTTCTTCAAATAATATCGATTAATTGGATTTCAAACAGTAGACAAAAAAAACAAACAAAAAGATAGTCGATTAATTGATTGATATTTTGCCATCCTTATATTTTGATGTTGTTTGTTTGTTTACCTTGCGATTTTTTATCTTTTAACACGCTAGAAAATATAAATAGCCAATTATATATGTGTGTGAAGATATCCATAAAAAGATATCCATAAATGTTAACTGCTTAACAGATGTGGGACATATGTTAAATAATTTTTAACTGATCTAAAAATGAATAAAAACTCTAAAAATGTTTTTTTTAATAGTTTTATTAGACTAAAAGGCTTAAATCATTAATATATAATAGTTTTTAATAAGATTATTGCCTACGATTTAGTAAAAAACGAATTAAACACAAAAAAAAAATGAATTTTATTCGAAATTAAAATTGCTGCAGATTTAAAAAAAATGCCTCCCGACTAAAGTGTGATACCACGTTGGAATCCTCAACACCATAGCTATCACGCTAACTAGGTCTGTACTCGGAGAATCGTCTCTGGACTTCGCAATTTGCGTCCAAAGTAACCTCAAAATATGAACATTTTTCATGAACATAGCCCAACTGTAGAACCACTCCCATTTTTAAAAAAATGCCTCCCCAACCAAGTGGAACACCTTTTTGGAATCGTTATGCCTTAATCTAGTTATGGATAGTAGGTCACCACGCGGAGAATCGACTCTGGACTTGGCAAGCTGCGTCCAAAGTAACCTCAAAATACGAACATTTTTCATGAAAATAGCCCAACTGTAGAACCACTTCCATTTTTAAAAAAATGCCTCCCCAACCAAGTGGAACACCTTTTTGGAATCGTTATGCCTTAATCTAGTTATGGATAGTAGGTCACCACGCGGAGAATCGTCTCTGGACTTGGCAATCTGCGTCCAAAGTAACCTCAAAATACGAACATTTTTCATGAAAATAGCCCAACTGTAGAACCACTTCCATTTTTAAAAAAATGCCTCCCCAACCAAGTGGAACACCTTTTTGGAATCGTTATGCCTTAATCTAGTTATGGATAGTAGGTCACCACGCGGAGAATCGTCTCTGGACTTGGCAATCTGCGTCCAAAGTAACCTCAAAATACGAACATTTTTCATGAAAATAGCCCAACTGTAGAACCACTCCCATTTTTAAAAAAATGCCTCTCCAACCAAGTGGAACACCTTTTTGGAATCGTTATGCCTTAATCTAGTTATGGATAGTAGGTCACCACGCGGAGAATCGTCTCTGGACTTGGCAATCTGCGTCCAAAGTAACCTCAAAATACGAACATTTTTCATGAAAATAGCCCAACTGTAGAACCACTCCCATTTTTAAAAAAATGCCTCCCCAACCAAGAGGAACACCTTTTTGGAATCGTTATGCCTTAATCTAGTTATGGATAGTAGGTCACCACGCGGAGAATCGTCTCTGAACTTCGCAATTTGCGTCCAAAGTAACCTCAAAATATGAACATTTTTCATGAAAATAGCCCAACTGTAGAACCACTCCCATTTTTCAAAAAATGCCTCCCCAACCAAGTGGAGCACCTTTTTGGAATCGTTATGCCTTAATCTAGTTATGGATAGTAGGTCACCACGCGGAGAATCGTCCCTGGACTTGGCAATCTGCGTCCAAAGTAACCTCAAAATACGAACATTTTTCATGAAAATAGCCCAACTGTAGAACCACTCCCATTTTAAAAAAAATGCCTCCCCAACCAAGTGGAACACCTTTTTGGAATCGTTATGCCTTAATCTAGTTATGGATAGTAGGTCATCACGCGGAGAATCGTCTCTGGACTTCGCAATTTGCGTCCAAAGTAACCTCAAAATATGAACATTTTTCATGAAAATAGCCCAACTGTAGAACCACTCCCATTTTTAAAAAAATGCCTCCCCAACCAAGTGGAACACCTTTTTGGAATCGTTATGCCTTAATCTAGTTATGGATAGTAGGTCACCACGCGGAGAATCGTCCCTGGACTTGGCAATCTGCGTCCAAAGTAACCTCAAAATACGAACATTTTTCATGAAAATAGCCCAACTGTAGAACCACTCCCATTTTAAAAAAAATGCCTCCCCAACCAAGTGGAACACCTTTTTGGAATCGTTATGCCTTAATCTAGTTATGGATAGTAGGTCATCACGCGGAGAATCGTCTCTGGACTTCGCAATCTGCGTCCAAAGTAACCTCAAAATACGAACATTTTTCATGAAAATAGCCCAACTGTAGAACCACTCCCATTTTTCAAAAAATGCCTCTCCAACCAAGTGGAATACCTTTTTGGAATCGTTATACCCTAATCTAGTTATGGATAGTAGGTCACCACGCGGAGAATCGTCTCTGAACTTCGCAATTTGCGTCCAAAGTAACCTCAAAATATGAACATTTTTCATGAAAATAGCCCAACTGTAGAACCACTCCCATTTTTCAAAAAATGCCTCCCCAACCAAGTGGAACACCTTTTTGGAATCGTTATGCCTTAATCTAGTTATGGATAGTAGGTCACCACGCGGAGAATCGTCCCTGGACTTGGCAATTTGCGTCCAAAGTAATCTCCAAAGTTCATTGTCCTTAATATTGATCTGTTAACAGCATTTGTTTACATTTAGGGTTATTTTTTGTGGATCTTGTTTGTTATGACATCCCTGACTTTTGTTCTTCTATGAAATGTCAGACCAGTAGAGTGTTGCCCATAGACAACGATTTTTACAACAACCACAAGAAAAATTAAAATAAAGTTGTTGTAAAATTCGTTGCTAGCTCGATGATCAGCTGTTATTGTTTATATATTTTTCAAAAGTTTGGTGTCATTTTAGAGGACGGAGGATTCAAATGATTGAATGACAATGGTACCAAAAAATTTCTAAAAATGAGACCTTTCGAATGGTTTGACTGTCATTTCACCAATAATTTTCTACATCTTCCAAATCGGCCATAACCTCAAATTTTTGATTCAAAATTCATTTCTGGGATTAACAAAATTTTCTGCATATATGACACCTATGCCCTTCGATAGATATTATTTTTACAAAAATGTCGATACCAGTATCAATATCCTAACGAATATCCTACTATTCAAAATTGTATTCACTAAAATTCGCTCTTAAAATTAATTCGCATATTTAATATACCGGAAATAGTATTGATATATAAATATGCCTGCATTTTTGATTTTATCCATCCTTTAGATAGAAACGAATCCAACAAACCATTTTTAAAATCCAAATATATTATATGTGTGAACTAATATAATAATAATAAATTCCATATATACTTAGGTATAACTGGTAAGGGCTTTCATAAGAAGATGTAGACGAAGCATTCAAGTGAATCTTCGATATCATCTTTTTTTTTGTTACTTCATTTTGTGCCATGTCATGCGTGTTACCATTCGTGTTCAAAATATCACATGTGGGATTTCTTAGAATTTTTTCCCAAATCTAGTCAGCTGCGAATTTGTTTGTCCCATACGCCATTTTTGTTTGCTTTAAATTACGTATTGGATCTTTATCACTTATATACTGTAGTTGTAATACCGATTTCTATTTTTCGATATCCTTATTACATCTGAGATATTCAGAATCGACTTTTCCCAAAGTCATTATTTTATCGTTTACTTAACATTGTATTGCTTCATACACCACATTTTGGTATATGGAGCAAATTTATCCTGTAATTAATTAAGAATATAAAAAAAAATTGTTAACGCGTAGATTTCGAAAAAAATTAATGTAAATGTTCGTTATTGTTGGACTCGAACCCGACTAAATGGCGTTTGGGGCAAACACGTTCTCAGGTAACGATTTAGTAAATCATGTGTTCTTTACATTTCTGTTCTACACAGTATATTTCTTCTTGAAATTCAAATGAATATTTCTGTTTATAGAATAATTCCATATCATATGGTGGGAACTGGCATAGACATTCTGCGGAAGATGTAGACGTCTCCAAGTGAATCTTCCATTTATTTGCGCGTTTTCTCTTTTTAATTGCTCCTAAAATTATACCTAACAATTTTTTTTGTTAGTTCTGTTGCACTACCTTATCGGTATTATCGGGGTTACCCTGTTGCACTACCTTATCGGTATTATCGGTGTAACCCTGTTGCACTACCTTATCGGTATTATCGGTGTTACCATGTTACACTACCTTATCGGTATTATCGGTGTAACCCTGTTGCACTACCTTATCGGTATTATCGGTGTTGCACTACCTCATCGGCAATGCAGTGCACTTCCTTGTCGGTAATGCAAGAAACTACATGAAGAAATATACTGTGAAGAACAGAAATGTAAAGAACACATGATTTACTAAATCGTTACCTGAGAACGTGTTTGCCCCATACGCCATTTAGTTAGGTTCGAGTCAAACAATAACGAACATTTACATTAATTTTTTTCGAAATCTACGCGTTAACTATTTTTTTTATATTCGTAATTAATTACAGGATAAATTTGCTCCATATACCAAAAAGTGGTGTATGGAGCAATACAATGTTAAATAAACGATAAAATAATGAATTTGTGAAAAGTCGATTCTGAATATCTCAGATGTAATAAGGATATCGAAAAATAGAAATCGGTATTACAACTACAGTATATAAGTGATAAAGATCCAATACGTAATTTAAAGCAAACAAAAATGGCGTATGGGACAAACAAATTCGCAGCTGACTAGATTTGGGAAAAAATCCTAAGAAATCCCACATGTGATATTTTGAACACGAATGGTAACACGCATGACATGGCACAAAATGAAGTAACAAAAAAAAAGATGAAATCGAAGATTCACTTCAATGCTTCGTCTACATCTTCTTATGAAAGCCCTTACCAGTCATACCAAAGTATATATGGAATTTATTATTATTATATTAGTTCACATATAGAATATATTTGGATTTTAAAAATGGTTTTGTTGAATTCGTTTCTATCTAAAGGATGGATAAAATCAAAAATGCAGGCATATTTATATATCAATACTATTTCCGGTATAATAAATATGCGAATTAATTTTAAGAGCGAATTTTAGTGAATACAATTTTGAATAGTAGGGAATTCGTTAGAATATTGATACTGGTATCGAAATTTTTGTAAAAATAATATCTATCGAAGGGCATAGGTGTCATATATGCAGAAAATTTTGTTAATCCCAGAAATGAATTTTGAGTCAAAAATTTGAGGTTATGGACAATTTGGAAGATATAGAAATATATTGGTGAAATGACAGTCAAACCATTCGAAAGGTCTCATTTTTTAGAAATTTTTTGGTTCCATTGTCATTCAATCTTTTGAATCCTCCGTCCTCTAAAACGACTCCAAACTTTTGAAAAATATATAAACAATAACAGCTGATCATCGAGCTCGCAACGAATTTTACAACAACTTTATTTTAATTTTTCTTGTGGTTGTTGTAAAAATCGTTGTCTATGGGCAACACTCTACTGGTCTGACATTTCATAGAAGAACAAAAGTCAGGGATGTCATAACAAACAAGATCCACAAAAAATAACCCTAAATGTAAACAAATGCTGTTAACAGATCAATATTAAGGACAATAAACTTTGGAGATTACTTTGGACGCAAATTGCGAAGTCCAGAGACGATTCTCCGCGTGGTGACCTACCATCCATAACTAGATTAGGGCATAACGATTCCAAAAATGTATTCCACTTGTTTGGGGAGGCATTTTTTTTAAAAATGGGAGTGGTTCTACAGTTGGGCTATTTTCATGAAAAATGTTCATATTTTGAGGTTACTTTGGACGCAAATTGCGAAGTCCAGAGACGATTCTCCGCGTGATGACCTACTATCCATAACTAGATTAAGGCATAACGATTCCAAAAAGGTGTTCCACTTGGTTGGGGAGGCATTTTTTTTAAAATGGGAGTGGTTCTACAGTTGGGCTATTTTCATGAAAAATGTTCGTATTTTGAGGTTACTTTGGACGCAAATTGCGAAGTCCAGAGACGATTCTCCGCGTGGTGACCTACTATCCATAACTAGATTAGGGCATAACGATTCCAAAAAGGTGTTCCACTTGGTTGGGGAGGCATTTTTTTAAAAATGGGAGTGGTTCTACAGTTGGGCTATTTTCATGAAAAATGTTCGTATTTTGAGGTTACTTTGGACGCAGATTGCCAAGTCCAGAGACGATTCTCCGCGTGGTGACCTACCATCCATAACTAGATTAGGGCATAACGATTCCAAAAATGTATTCCACTTGTTTGGGGAGGCATTTTTTTAAAAATGGGAGTGGTTCTACAGTTGGGCTATTTTCATAAAAAATGTTCGTATTTTGAGGTTACTTTGGACGCAGATTGCCAAGTCCAGAGACGATTCTCCGCGTGGTGACCTACTATCCATAACTAGATTAAGGCATAACGATTCCAAAAAGGTATTCCACTTGGTTGGGGAGGCATTTTTTTAAAAATGGGAGTGGTTCTACAGTTGGGCTATGTTCATGAAAAATGTTCATATTTTGAGGTTACTTTGGACGCAAATTGCGAAGTCCAGGGACGATTCTTCGCGTGGTGACCTACTATCCATAACTAGATTAAGGCATAACGATTATAAAAAGGTGTTCCACTTTGTTAGGGAGGCATTTTTTTAAAAATGGGAGTGGTTCTACAGTTTGGCTATTTTCATGAAAAATGTTCGTATTTTGAGGTTAATTTGGACGCAAATTGCGAAGTCCAGAGACGATTCTCCGCGTGGTGACCTACTATCCATAACTAGATTAGGGCATAACGATTTCAAAAATGTATTCCACTTGTTTGGGGAGGCATTTTTTTAAAAATGGGAGTGGTTCTACAGTTGGGCTATTTTCATAAAAAATGTTCGTATTTTGAGGTTACTTTGGACGCAGATTGCCAAGTCCAGAGACGATTCTCCGCGTGGTGACCTACTATCCATAACTAGATTAAGGCATAACGATTCCAAAAAGGTATTCCACTTGGTTGGGGAGGCATTTTTTTAAAAATGGGAGTGGTTCTACAGTTGGGCTATTTTCATGAAAAATGTTCATATTTTGAGGTTACTTTGGATGCAAATTGCGAAGTCCAGAGACGATTCTCCGCGTGGTGACCTACTATCCATAACTAGATTAAGGCATAACGATTCCAAAAAGGTATTCCACTTGGTTGGGGAGGCATTTTTTTAAAAATGGGAGTGGTTCTACAGTTGGGCTATTTTCATGAAAAATGTTCGTATTTTGAGGTTACTTTGGACGCAGATTGCCAAGTCCAGAGACGATTCTCCGCGTGGTGACCTACTATCCATAACTAGATTAAGGCATAACGATTCCAAAAAGGTATTCCACTTGGTTGGGGAGGCATTTTTTTAAAAATGGGAGTGGTTCTACAGTTGGGCTATTTTCATGAAAAATGTTCATATTTTGAGGTTACTTTGGACGCAAATTGCGAAGTCAAGAGACGATTCTCCGCGTGGTGACCTACTATCCATAACTAGATTAGGGCATAACGATTCCAAAAAGGTGTTCCACTTGGTTGGGGAGGCATTTTTTTAAAAATGGGAGTGGTTCTACAGTTGGGCTATTTTCATGAAAAATGTTCATATTTTGAGGTTACTTTGGACGCAAATTGCGAAGTCCAGAGACGATTCTCCGCGTGGTGACCTACTATCCATAACTAGATTAAGGCATAACGATTCCAAAAAGGTATTCCACTTGGTTGGGGAGGCATTTTTTTAAAAATGGGAGTGGTTCTACAGTTGGGCTATTTTCATGAAAAATGTTCGTATTTTGAGGTTACTTTGGACGCAGATTGCCAAGTCCAGAGACGATTCTCCGCGTGGTGACCTACTATCCATAACTAGATTAAGGCATAACGATTCCAAAAAGGTATTCCACTTGGTTGGGGAGGCATTTTTTTAAAAATGGGAGTGGTTCTACAGTTGGGCTATTTTCATGAAAAATGTTCATATTTTGAGGTTACTTTGGACGCAAATTGCGAAGTCAAGAGACGATTCTCCGCGTGGTGACCTACTATCCATAACTAGATTAGGGCATAACGATTCCAAAAAGGTGTTCCACTTGGTTGGGGAGGCATTTTTTTAAAAATGGGAGTGGTTCTACAGTTGGGCTATTTTCATGAAAAATGTTCATATTTTGAGGTTACTTTGGACGCAAATTGCGAAGTCCAGAGACGATTCTCCGAGTACACACCTAGTTAGCGTGATAGCTATGGTGTTGAGGATTCCAACGTGGTATCACACTTTAGTCGGGAGGCATTTTTTTTAAATCTGCAGCAATTTTAATTTCGAATAAAATTCATTTTTTTTTTGTGTTTAATTCGTTTTTTACTAAATCGTAGGCAATAATCTTATTAAAAACTATTATATATTAATGATTTAAGCCTTTTAGTCTAATAAAACTATTAAAAAAAACATTTTTAGAGTTTTTATTCATTTTTAGATCAGTTAAAAATTATTTAACATATGTCCCACATCTGTTAAGCAGTTAACATTTATGGATATCTTTTTATGGATATCTTCACACACATAATTATATATATATAAATATTGAATAGTTATAGAATCCTCCATTTATATACTGAAAGTTGAGTCTGTTTTACAGTAAAAACAACGCCGATGACGCAGATGCATTTGGTGGTGGGAATGATTGAAGCTGATAACCGATAACATCAACGCTATTTTTGACGTTTCACCAAAATGGTGTGTCCGTCGATGACAGCAAGACCAAACATCGCATCGCAAACAACAAAACATTCATCGCTCATAGCACATACAGTATACAGAGAAACAACAGAGCACAGCGAGGCAATGAAAAACAAAAAACCAGGTAATGAAATTAAAACTGCATTATTTCTGATGAATAAATATTAACTGAGATTAACAAATTGCAGCTGCAGACAATGATGAGGACAGCGACATGGCCACGCATGCCCTACTTGGATTCGACGAGAGTACCACCTCGTGCTTTCAACTCAACAAATCCAACGGATCCGCGAATGCAGCCTCCTTAGCTGCGCAATACTTTCGTTGGTCACCAGAAAGCATTAAAATGATGCTGACCATGCGCTTCGAGATGGAGTTGGACTTCTCGCAGCGACTGCGACAAAAAAAAGATCTGTGGAATGAAATTGCCGTTGAAATGGGACAGCAGGGTGGCTTTATTCTAACCGGTGAGGTTTGTGATCTCAAGTTTCGCAATATGTTGCAGACGTTCAAAAAGAATCGCATCAAGGAGGAACGTGGTCTACATGAGCTCATAATCTGGGAGTACTATTCGATCTTCAAAGATGCCATGTACTGCAGTGTAGAGGCAGATGATGGTAGCGATCAGTTGATACCGTCGATGATGTGCGAGTCCGTCTGCACCGAGGAGCAACTGAAATGCAATGATGTAAACAGCAGCAATCAAAATTGCAAGGAGCAGTCGCTGCAAAGCAGAGATACAAGTGTCGAGCCTTTGTCGGAAGAGCACACAACGTCAGAAGAAACTCTAATGGCACCGCCGCCTTCAGCAGAACCTGATGTAAAACGAGGCTTGGACTATATGACAATAGTACATGTAACCGGTGGAACAGCTGCTGCTGCACCAAGCAAAGTGGCGCCGACTAAAGTTGCAATGACTGCCGCCAGGCGCAGCAAACGGCAACGGCTGCTTTCGGCAAACTCACAGGCAGACAATGAATCAGTTGAGGTAATGGAAAAATCATTGCTAGACATGGAACGTACCAAATCCAGCGATCAAGATGAGATGCTACAGTCAACACCGTACAAATCAACATCATCTTCATCATCAGCAGCACAGCATCAACAACAACCAACGTTATCAACCGAGCGAAAAGATGTAGGTGTTGGTGTAAATCTTCAAAGTGAATTAACGCCTCCTGCAGCCGGAGCGTGCAGTGGTTTGCATTATGTATCTCCGATGACAACACCGCCGGCGCCACCGCCACCATGGTTGACAGCATCTGAATTTAGCGAATGTGAAGTTTTTGGACAAAGCATCGGCCTGCAATTGGCAAATGTGCGTGAGCCACATTTTAGAAGCTTGTTGAAGCTTAAGATGCAGGAACTTCTGTACAAGGCGTGCACCGGCAAGTTATCCGAACAGTAGAAAGGATATCTGAAGGCCTAAAACTTTTTGTTTGTTAATAGTTGTAGTTAATAGGTGTTTTTCCTATACAATTTTATTATATAATATTTAGTATAAGTAATATGCATTAAAACAATTAGCTGCATGTTTTATATATTTAATTCAAACCCTTAACAGTGAAAGCACTAAAATAGTTGCTTCGAAGAGCTAGAAAAAGCAATTTTAAAAATGATAACAGGTTTTGTTGCTTTTTTTTAAATTATATAAAATAATTTATTTTCATACTTGCCATAACAAATTTAATTCTTTTAAATGAAAATTATAAATTTGAACAAAAATTAATTTAACAATAAAAAAAAAATATTTTTTACATTTTTATTGTTTCATTCAGTTTCTTGGTTACGAATTGTAATTCGTAAATTTAATAAAATTCATTCACTTAAAAAGAGGCCAGGAATTATATGACGAACAGGGTGACATCTAACACCAAACATCTAACACCCCAGATGTATGCAACACTATTGCATTTAACGAACGGTGGATTTTTAAACCCAATTTGTTTAAATTACAAACAATTTGCTTTTGAATTGGTTTTAAATGTGATAATGGTTTAAATCCCTTACAAAATGCATTTCTTAAAATTTTAATTTATCTTTTCATTTCAAAGTAGATTTTTAGCTTATTTTATGAGAAAAAAGCGCCAAAAAGTACAATTTAAACAAGAGAAGGACACTGTTGTTCCTTAGAAAATATATTCCGAAGGACAAGAGGAACAAAATTAAGAACGGTTCTCTCAAACCAGACGCATTTAGTTTATCTCCAATTTCATTTTAAACTTTGTACCCCTAAGATGCACAGTGGGTCAGAAGGTACTTTTGGGTCTCATAAATCTGTAACTTTTGTTGTACAAGAGATAAATGGACAAAATTGGATACAATTAGTTAATAGATGTATCTTGCTGTTGTAAAAAAATTGTCGGAATTGGATAAGGGGGAACTTTTTACTAATGAAAGTTTAATGATATTATATATGCTTATAACTTATGTATTTTAAGAGATAATTTGATGAAACTTTGAATTTATTTACTCTATGTTTGTATCTTGCGATGGTATAAAAATGGGTGGAATGGTAAAAGGGCGTGGCACTATTATATATGTATGTCATACAAATAATGTTCGCACTTATTAGCCTATAACTTTTAAAGTTTAAGAAATAAATGAACGAAACTTTGAACTGAGTTAGCTTATAATGATATATTATCCTGTCATAAAAATGGGTGGAATTGCAAAAGAGGGAGAGGCAGTTTCATATGTAAAAGCTTAATGTATAACCCTGGCATTGTTAACAGAAATAAATTAATGAAGTTTTTGATTCGTATAGTTATTAGTTATACACATCTTTCTGTGAAAAATGGAGAAAATATGAAAAAGGGGCTTTTCTTATATGAAAATCGAAAAAAGTGTTTTTTTAATACTTATTTATCTGTAAGTTTTTTCTTTTAAGAGATAAACAGTTAAAATTTTGAATTAAATAAGTTTATGGATGCACCTTACACTACTCCAAAAGTTGGCGGAATTGGAATTCAGGGAGTGTCACACTTTATATATTAAATTTAGTTAGATATTGATAGTATCTTACTATGTTCCAAAAATGGAAAGAATCGGACAAGCGGAAGTGAAATTTTTCATGCTCAATTTCTGCATCAATTTTTATGAATAACCATTAAATTGTTTATTAAATTCATTAAAATTTCTTTCGGCGAGGAACAGCGCGATAGTTAAAAGTTTAACCAAAGTATATGTTTTAGAATTCAAAATATGCACCTACTCTTTAATTTTTAACAGTGTACATAAGCATATCATAGCATAACACTCTTTAAAAGCTGAATATCATACCTATCTAAAATGGTATCACATAATATATTTTTGATTCGAAACATTTCGAAAAAAGGCTCTTAAAAACATCGCTCAAAAAAAATTTAAACATTTTTTTTTTAAAGGTTTAAGCATGAGTTTCGTATATTTAAAATAAAAATAATGCAAAGAATGTTTTTGATTATGAGAATTCAATAATTTATCTTTTTAAACCCGTTTATTTTATTAATTTTCGATGACTTTCACCTAAAGCATTTATGAGACGCTAATGCGGTTTCTGACCCATAGTGCGACGCTCCGTTTAACTAGATTCTACAGACATTTGAAGAAGTTCGCAAAAATCATTTTAGTTTGATGTAAAAGTATTTTGGCACACGTTGAGGGCAAACATTCTTTCGTTAAGACTAACTAATTTATTTTTTACAGCAAACATATAAACATTTGCAGGCAAAGTTGCAAAAGAAATTCTTTAGTCACAAACGATCTGTAAACGTTTTCTCTGCGTGTACATTTATAGTCTAAAGTTTTTTCTGTGTACTGATTTTCATATAGCCCTAGTCCTACACGCAGATGTCGCACTATAATCGGTTCGGAATTTGAATCCTAGAATGGAAATTATGCCTGAGTCGTTTAATTCTGCTGCTGTGCTTGCGTTATAAGTTTTACAAAAACATATAATTTATAAAAAAAAAATATTTTTTATAACCATTATCAAGATAAAAACACTTAAATGAACTGTTCCGAATATTGTATGTATTCAAATCTGGCTTTTTAATTAAATATAAACAATAAATAACCTTGGCACTGCAAAATTTTACGCCAGTGTATGCCAAACATTGATGTTGCATTCCAACACATTGCAATATGTTAATTAAATTTGTTAAAAACCACCAAGAACCACATTAGTCAACTGCATTTTTATAAACTGCGTAAGAATGTTTAGTGTTTAGGTGCAAAGTGTAATGAGGACATTGTCATAGTGCTTTTCTTATTATTCATTTTGTTTACTAGAATCTTCTACGTAAAAACAAGAAAAAATCCCCTTAATTTACATTTGTGGAGTATTTTGCTCATCGCGAATCTTCAGATTTAAAGCGACTGATATTATCGACATAACGACTACATACAACGAACGTTGGCCATCTGAAAAAACGCTTTGTAGACGCATGTAAATTGAATTCAGGTCTGGAAGTCTAATATATATAAATATACATATTATATAGTATAGGAGGTATGTGCTGAGGATGATACTGATGATTATGAACCTTAGTTTGATATTTTTGCTATAAAAGATTTTGCACAGAATCGTCGATGATCAGTTCTGAACGTGAGTCCGAAGTTTGACTAACGATTTTGGTATTTTCGCAATTGTTACCTTTCAAATTGGTAGAAAGTGTTAATTTGTAATAACAAATTGGTGTTAATTTTGTGGCTAAACAAAACAAGTGCATTTGGAAAAATAATGATTAAGGTACAATCAGCTAGAATGTAAATAAATCGAAATGCATTCGAAACAAAAAAAAAAAACAAACTCTGAAAAAAAAAAAATTCAAAATAACAACAAAATAATACTACACTCAGTAAATAATACTATATAAATAATAGTTTTTTTACTATTAAAAATAGTCAATAGGATAAATTATTATTTTAATCGGAAAATACCATTAAATACTAGAAAATATCATGAGTTTATATAATAAAATTATTTTTTTTGTATACTATTAAATCAATAATTGTCCTATTGACCAATTTTAATGGGATTTGAGATTTTTTTTTATTGTCATAATTCGATGGATACACTGAACAATTTCATCAATATGATGAAATTTTCAACCATTACCATTTTTATAACACTCAGAAAAAATTACCATAAAATTATTAGTTTTTATTATTAAAATTAGTCAATATGATAAACTATTAATTCAATAGATAAATACTACAAAATGCTATGGCGCGTAATCATACAGTGTTATCAATGATCAAAATATAATGTACAGCTTTAAAAAATATAAACTTATTTCAAAAGTCGACTACTATCTTAATGTGGACATTATATTTTGATTATTGGTAACGCTGAGAGACAATTTAAAGTCGACTTTAAATTTTGTCAACTTGTTGACATTTTATTCTATACAAAATTTCTCAAAAAAGTCAAATCTAATTTTAAAGTTGACTTTAAATTGTCTACGATAATGCGCCTATAAATTTATTTTTGAGTTTGTATAAAAATATTTATTTTTTGTACAATTTCAAATCAATAACTGTTCTGTTGACAAAATGTATATTGATTTTGTGAGATTTTTTTTTGAGTATATAATCGTATATATTTAATTGTATGTTTAGGGTTGTTCGATTAATCGATTAATAAATACGATTTTCAAATGTAGTTTACTAAAATAGTTTCATTTTATATTAATTAAATTTATGATTAATCAATTAACCAGAAACTAATTAATCAGAACTTTGATTAATCATGTGCGTTTGGATAATCGCACCACCCTTATTTTTATCATTCTCAAAACTTGTACTGAAAACAGTCTTGAAGTATTGATATTATTTAGACTTAAAAAGTGAGGACTGAATTCAGGACTACCCGACAAAATTTCAATTTTAAATTCGTGCTATAAAAGTTCTAGCAATTATTGGATTCTCAAAATTATTGGATTCGCAAATACTAAAGGGCAATATTTAGTATTTGCGCATTAAACTAAAATCCTGGTCGTCATATAATTCCTAGTTAAATTTGACCTAATATTACGAGATGGTTTTCTAAGTGTAGTAATGAATAATATGAATTTTAAGTAATGTAAATAGCAATTAAAATAATTTAATTAATATAGTGATAATTTTTTCTTTTTAGTATTTTGCTGTCGCTATTCTACTGACCTTGATTCTAAAGGCTCATGCCTATCCAGCAGATGATGTAAATGAGTCAACAGTAGTGGTAAATAATAATTAAAAAAAGAAAAAAAAAAATTAAACTGCATTCAAAAATATATTTTTGTACTTATAGAAAAATGATATAGCTGAAACGTCGGCTGCAGTTGCTCCTAGTGATTCAGATGCCGATCTGAGTGGTGCTGAGACATTTGGTTTTGGATATTACCCCGGTTTTGTGGGTGGGGGAGGTTATGGGGGTTATGGCGGTTACGGGGGATATGGGGGATATGGGGGATATGGGGGCTGGGGATATCGTGGTGGCTATGGAGGTTATCATCGAGGTTATGGTGGATATTATCGCAGACCTATTATTCCATTATTTGGCTAAATATTAAAAAAAAATGCTTCATATGAAACTGTTGTTAAATAAAATATAATTAATTCTACAAATATTATTTGTTTTCATTGTCTAAATGACTAAGAGAGTCTACGAATTATAGTACGATCAGGGTGAAACAATGTTTCAATTTAACGCATAAATGCTGCCTCTAGATGTATGTGTGCGTATCATATTTATGCTATATACCGTATTACTGCATACATTCAGGAGCATTTCACGTACGCTCGATTGAGTAAATTGAAAACCGTTTCCTTTAAATGCTCGATTTTAAAATCAATGTGATTAAATTGAAAACAATTTCGTTAAATTTAAGAACATTGCCGTATAATCAGAGACATTTTAAAATCAACTTTAAAAACAAATTCAAATTATTTGGAAAATTTTGTATAGAATGAACTAGAGATGGGCGCGTGTCTGTTTTTGATGGCACGGACACGCTCGTGCACGCCGTGCGAGGTGATACGCACGAGCACTAACCGGACGACTAAGTTTACAGGCACGCACGAGCAGCTCCATAAAGCACGGCATTTAAAATGACACAAAGAAACACGAAAATCACGATAAAATATGGACAACACGAAAAATTCACGAACAAACATGAAAAAGGCGGCGAAATGTTAAAAATAATACCGGAATCCTTTAGATTTTTGGAACCGGAATCGTTATTAAAAATGTGTGGAACTGGAATCGGAACTCATATATATTTTTTTCTGGTAGGAATCGGAGCCGCTATTTTAGAAATCTCGGATCCAGAACCAGAACCGATATATTTCCTGTAATAAATAATTATTTATTTATTATTTTCTTAAATCTACAGTCAAACTAAAACAACAGATATTTAAGAAAAGGTTAAAATACCACGAAATTTTTATTTTCTGAAGATGGAAGTAAGGTTTTTTTTAATTGGGATAGAAACTATAAATAAAATCATTAATGCACCCAGACAAAAATTCGCTCAAATCCCATTAAAATTGGTCAATAGGACAATTATTGATTTAATAGTATACAAAAAATAAAAATTTTCGTATAAACTCAATGGAATGTCATGGTATTTTCTGGTATTTAATGGTATTTTCCGATTAAAATAATAATTTATCCTATTGAATATTTTTAATAGTTAAAAACTATTATTTATATAGTATTTTTTTCTGGGTGTGGGCGCGTGCCTGATTTTGGAGGCACGACAACAACTAGCACGCACAGAGATGTACACGCACTAACTGTGATTTTCGGACGTGATACGAAAAAAGCACGGCACGCGCCCATCTCTACAATGAAGTAACAAAACAAAGAGCTGCCTTTAAATTTAAAGTTGACTTTAAATTGTCTATGATTATGCACCATTGAGTTTAATTTCAGTTTCCCGTTTCCCGCTTTCCCGTAGAATTCTTCCTGGTGAGTTTTATTGTGGTGAGTCTTAGTGTGGTGAATTTTAGTGTGGTGAGTTTTTGTGTGGTGAATTTTATTGCAGTGAATTTTGTTGTGGTGTGTTTTTTTTAACAAACAAAATTATTCGACAAAAACAACAATGTTCGAAAAATTTCGAAATAAAAAATAGTAAAAAAATGTTTGAACGACAAAAAAAATGAAATGGTCGTAATCACCATTTTCCAAAAAAAAAAAATATTCACCAAAAACAATGTCGAAAAGAAAAATTTGTTTTTGATTTGTTTTGGTTTTTTTTTTTGTTTTTTCCTTTAGTTTGGCCTTTAGTTTTATATTATTGCTTTTGTTTTTGTATTTTTGCTTTTGTTTTGTTTTGAGCTTTTGCTTTTGTGTTTTTAAATATTTTTTTGTATTTGAGTATTTTGTTTCATGTTTGTAGCTGCTGTAAGTGTCAAGTTATATCGTTTTGAAAATATAGGTTGTATGGGAGGTGCCACGCCCATTTGCCCAATCCCGCCCATATTCCTTCCAGATGCTACCGAATATATGGTAAACATTTCAAGATAAGTCGTTTAGACGGAGATGCGGAACAAACCAACAAACGAACAGATTTATTATATTAATAGGATAGGATGTATCATCAATATGAATCATCTGTCGAATTGTTATTTTGTGAACTAAATTTAATAAACTATGATGTACTATTACACTGTACTGTTATACGTGCAATATGAATATTTTGAATTAACAGTCGTCGAATGCTTCTAAATATATTCTGCGTTTTTGCGCGAAAGAATCTTGTAAATGTGTTGTTGCCCAGCAACACTCAAACGAATCGAACACCAATAAACATATAATTCATATCTCATTTTTCAGAGATAGGATGTGTGAATTGGAAGCTGCTGATGATAGCTAAAGCCGAATTAATTAATCTAAAATAAAAGTAGCATTTATATGTTACTTTACTTTAGTAAGATGGCTCAATTAATTAGTCTGTCGGCCGTAATAGTATTGAGCAAACGTATTTAATTAGTAAGGATAGAAAAAATAAATATGTTCCGATTCTTTAATTTCTCATCAAATTTTTAATTCATAAAAGAAACGTAATCAAAAATTTTGATTATGATTAAAAATAATCAAAAAGTAATTTTATTCTCAGTACATTTTTTGATTCTATTCAGACTATTTAAAAAGAATCAAAAATATAAAGAATTTTTTTATATTATTTGAAAATATTTAAAAACGAGTTGGGAAAGTTGGGTCACATGGGTAAGTTCGGTCACATGGGGCGGATTTTTATAGTCGGTCGGGCCCGACTATGGAATACCCTACACCTTTGGTGGGGATATTAACCCTCAGAATATTATTCATATATCAGAAATTTACGTCTTATATCCCCATAAATTAAAAAAATTATATAAAGTATAAAAAAGTAAAAAAAAAAATTGAAAAAAGTAATTGGGCGGACCACGCCTATATTTAAAATTTTGAAAGGCTAATATTTCATAGATTTGATTTTAATAATTTACGGATCAAATTTCCACTATGAAAACCCGGGAAATAATGAAAAAAAAATGTGGGCGGATCACGCCCATTTTTGGACCACATATTTTTAGGTGAATTCTAACAATACTTTTTAAATTTTATAACTATACCTTGATTACTTTTCGAGTTATTAGTTCCGAAAGAGTTATATAAAAGTGACTTGTATGGGAGGTGGGCGTGTCCGTTGACCGATTTGGCTTATTTTCAAACTCAGTTCCTACTTTTGGCTAAAATATATTGAGACGAAATTTCATCGCATTCTGATCAGTATTTCTCAAGTTATTCTGTATTCGGACAGCAAGACAGCAAGACGGACAGACAGACAGACGGACATGGCTAAACGGACTCGGGTAGTGATGCTGATCAAGAATATATATACTTTTCCATACCGGACACGCCTCCTAAGGGGCGTTACAATATATGCACAAAGTTAATATACCCTGTACCTCATAGGTGTAGGGTATAAAAATATCAACTATAAAGTTGAAAACTCATTCTTCAAGGTTATTCAATTTTTAGTAAAAAAAAATTATATTATTTTATACATTCATTTATATTATTTTATTTTAATTATTTATTTATTTTATATATAATTTTTGTATGCATATAATTAATCATTTTTCGTCTCTTGATATTTATTTTATATTTTATATCATTGATATTTATTTGCACATCACCATACCTTGTTTGTCTGCTACCTCGAGAATTCTCCAACCGTACCTACACAACCAATATCATATTTGACGAACAGATATGATCTATCATTATTACTATTAGTGAAACTTCCATCGAAAAGGACATTTCGAATTATATAGCGAACATACAAGTGAATGTCACTGATATGGTGACAACGAATTTAGTGAATATCGCTGGTTCGAATAGTGCTCGCTAAATTAAATCAAAAAGTTGAACATTTAAATCTAAATGGATTTTCAACTTCAAAGTTTAAATTGATTAACGGTAAAGTATAAAATATATATAATATAAAATTGGTCAATAGGATGCGTCCCATTAATTCAGTAATATTGAAACTGTTAATACAATGTGTGGTTGTACCATAAATTTTATAATGTGATATTTTAATTACAATAAGAAAGACCTATAAAAATTTAATGATACGTATTATTAATTTTATGGTATAGTCGAATTACATTTTCCTAATAATTTATTAAAACAAAAATGTATTTTAGTTAATTTATTGTATATATTTTATTTAAATGTCGAAATTGATATTCACTTTTACAATACACACATAAAGAGACACTTCTTGCTGCAAAAGGTTATACAAATTTAATGTTTGCTTTGGTTTCCAATAATTGATTGTAGTACTTAAGTCTGCAGTTATTTTTAGTCCGTTGCCATAATAGAAGTTCGACGTATTATTTATTTTCTGTAATAAATAAAAATATAAATATATAAATATAATTTATTTACATTAAATACATTGAGTCCTTACCAATGTCGCGTTTAATAATGTGGATTATTACAAAAAAATACATGCGATCATTTTTATGTTTTTTACACCACGTTTATTACTATAGGAGGAAACCATTAAAACAACAGTATTTATTCTATTTAAAATAATAATATTGAAATATTTAAATTTATGGTAGTGAATTTTTCAAATACTATTGAATTAATTAGAAAACTTTTGTTTTAAAAAGAAAAAACTATTAATACATGAACCATAAGATCAATGGTCGTACCATAAAGTACTTAATGGTACATTTTCTTCTGAGTGTATTATTTGAAAATATTAAAAAAAAAGAATTTCAAGCTTCATAATTTTTAAGTTATTCTCTTTAAGTAATCGTGATAAAAGTAGCACAATTTCATAACTACAACTATACATTATACCAAAATTAAACTCTATGTATGCAAAGGGGTCTTTATGATCATTTTAAACTGACCTGTTCGTATAACTTACTTAACGCATGGTATGAGCCAACTACTAAGTTTATGAGTTCCAGAGAAATTTTTCGTTTTAATAGCGGCAAACATATTTCGGCTTTATTCATAAAGAAACAACAACAACAAAAAAACTAGGTATAATAAAAAGTGAAGTGACTTTAATTGTTGCATTGCGTTTTTTATTTTATTTTTTTTAGATCTGTGCTGATGTCGGAATAACACAGAGGGGTTAACAATTTTGAGTTTTAAGAGTTGCGCTGTATTTTTTTTTTCATATACTTTGATGAAATATTAAAATTTCGTTGTTATTTACAATATTTTTTTTTGTTAATTTTAAAATAATTTTTAAATTTGTTCTTTAATTTTGTTTTTTTAATTTTTTTTATATTTTTTTATTTTTTTTACTATTTAAATTAAACATGAATTGAAAGTATTAAATATTTTTATTATTATACATTTTTTATATTTGGTGTATTCAATTCGATTTATTAGGCAAACTATAGCTCTAAAAGACTTCACGGTCAGTTTTTGAATGCAGTTTGTTATTTTTCTTTGATTGATTTTCATAATTAACATTTTCAAAACCGTTTTTGATGGTTATTGACCACATAATAATAAACTATGAATTCGATAATATAAATTTTCAGTATGAATATCTAAATATTTTAAAAGAGAAATGTTCTATAACATTTTTGTCAAATAAATTAATTTTGATTATCAAAATATAGCACTTCCCAGCAAAACATACACCCAGAAAAAAACATGGTAAATTGATAGTATTTCAATAGAATACAATAATTTATACTATTAAAATTTTTCAATAGGATGCGTCCCATTAATTTAGTAATATTGGAACTGTTAATACAATATTTTGTTGTACCATTAATTTTATAATGTGCTCCTTTAATTACAATAAGCAAAACATATAAATATTTAATGATACGTGTTATTAATTTTATAGTATAGTCGAATTACATTTTCCTAATAATTTATTAAAACAAAAGAGGATTTTAGTTAATTTAATGTATAATTTATTTTAATTAAATGTCGAAACTGAAATTCACTTTTATAAAATCACATAAATGGATACTTCTCTTTGCAAAAGGTTATACTTGAGTAATACTTGAGTCTGCATTTAGAGGTCGTCGCCATAATAGAAGTTCGATTTATTATTTTTTATCTGAAACAAATAGAAAAAGGTTAAATGTAATGAATTTACATTAAATACATTAAGTCTCACCAATGTCTCGTGTAATTATGTGTATTGTTACAAAAAATGCATGCGACCATTTTGAGCAAACACAAACACGCAGAATGTGTTTTTTATGCCACGTTTATTATTATAGGCGGAAACCATTAAAACAATAGTATTTATTTTATTAAAAATAATAATATTGAAATATTTAGATTTATGGTACAGAATTTTTCGAATACTATCAAATTAATTAGAAAACTTTTGATACAAAAAGAAAAAACTATTATTTCATGAACCATAAGATTAATGGTCATACCATTAAGTACTTAATGGGACATTTTCTTCAGAGTGTATGATATCGAATTGTTTTTCAAATAAACTATAATGATTTCAAAATGATAGGATTTTTGATAACGTATTACATAATGAAGAACCATAAAAAAATGAATCTATCTAGAATGATATCGCACTTGTTGTAGTAATTGATACCGAGTTGATATCGCACTTATTGTAGTAATAGATATCGAGTTGATATCGAAAAGGTTTTAGTTTTAAGTAAACAAATTTTATTTGTTCAGAAAATGTAGAGGTTTTTTTTTACAAGAGTTCAATTCAAAAATATTTTGAGTTTGAAATCAAAAATGTATTTATATTATTTACTTCGAATTTAAAATGTATCGTCAAATGATTTGCAGGGATGTTCAATATAAACGCGATAGCTATAAATTTGTTAATATAATTTGGAATCATTATAGATTCTCGATAACGAAAATTTGGATCTATACAATTTTCCAATATCTTTAATCTTCAAATCTTTGGCTCACCTAAAAATAAATTTTGGAAAGCAAAAAATAAAAAACTATGACCTTATTTAATTTTTTTTTTTCGAATCAATTACCCTTTATTAAATGATAAAATGATTATTTGACATTAATGCTTTTGACTTTTTCCTGCGTTTTTGCCATGTTTGCGTTGTTTTTGTCCATGAGTTTTAGCCTTGACGCCACCCGCGGCTGCCGCGGCTGTTCTGGATGCACCATGACGTTTGTGCTGTTGTTGTCCAGCGCGCTGAGTTTTACGTACGCGACGTTGTTTATTGGATTGTTTGTGGCCAGCTGTTGCCTTCACCGGATGTGACTGCTCATGATGATGTTGGTGCTTGGCGCCATCGACCGAGGCATCCGAGGCGACAATTGTGTGATCCTTGTGCGGTTGCGCATGTGCCTGCAGCTCCTTGTGGTGATTGTGTTGCTTCTGTTGCTCCTTAGTTGTATCAGCAGCCAGGACAAGCGCAGTGACGCACACAAACAACGTGAGGAAAAGTGTCTGAAACGTAATAAATAAACGTTAAATTTTTGTAATTATTATAAAGTGCTTCGTGATTCGTTGTAGTAACTTCACACACACACCGGCACGTTACTACGTAAATAATAGCTGATAAGATTAGATAAAATGCGCGCGCTCGTTTTGAATGAATTTCCATTTAGTTAATTTTTGATTATTTTTATAAAATGTCGATATGGGTTTATTGTACGTACCACTTTCTGCATTTTTTTCGTTTTTTAATTTAATTTATATCCGCTTGAAATGAAGTGTTCCTTTTATTTGTTAAGTGCTCTGCTCAGACACTGTACGGTACGTGTGTTGCGATCAAAATCTAATTCTCAACTAAGTACGAAAACCCTGCGAGTTGCTTGTTTTTAATGTTTATCTACATTTTAGAGTTTTCTTGTACTGTTGTCGTTGTGTTTTTTTTTATTGTTGGTTTTTT
Organism: Dryomyza anilis; assembly: GCA_951804985.1. NCBI lineage: Eukaryota > Metazoa > Arthropoda > Insecta > Diptera > Dryomyzidae > Dryomyza > Dryomyza anilis. The sequence continues at coordinate 11,666,733 of OX638133.1, forward strand.
ATTTCTTCTTTCTCTGCACATTCGAAATATTTTTTTATCTTTGTTTCGTTTTTTTTTTGTATATGCTATAAATTGAAAATATCACTTCAATTTTTTCAACCCATCTGGAAGGCTATTAGTTAACCTACTTGGTCTGGTCCATAGATTTTAAACATGGATCTTTTTATATAGTATATAACTGTATAAAGTGCATATGTGTCCAAAAAGGGCAAACAAAATGAAAAATTATTATTATTATTATTTTTATTTTTTATCAGGAAAGAGTAAATGAAATAAATAACGTTTTTTTTATTTATCCACAATGTTTGTAGGTATTCTGAAGGACTCTGAGATTCTCATCAATACCAGATCAGATTGTGGATATTGCGCAAAATTTTTTGAGTTATTAAGTAAAACCAAAAAAATACCATACTCGAGTTTTTCTATTTCCGACTTTAACCTCTTTCCCATTTGAGTTTTTCACTATTGTTAACTATTCGAAGTAGTTCAAATGATCAGGTTGCCTGATCAGGCTTCCTGATCTTACCCCTATCTTAACCTTATATAATTCAATGTATATATTTAAATTCTTCTCAAACTGCTTTTACCAAATTTCAGACCTTTCAAACAAAAAATAGTTTTGTGAACTATGTTTGAACTTTTGCAATGATAAAAAGTCAACGTTTTGAGTCTAAATGAGATATTTAAAATTTTTAAAAATGTTGAGAATTCCTTTTTCTTTTGCGTTTGAGTTTAACATTTATTTAGTACAATATATTATTTTATTAGAATAATTTTGTTACCCAATTTTATTATAAAAGTTTTTTTTAATAACATCTCGATCATATTATATTAATACCTACGATATCCAATGAGTTTTTTTTCATAAGTGTCATATCAGGTTTTATTAAATAGATTTTAGATCAGTATTTTTTATGAAGATTGGATCAGGTTGAATTTTAAATTAAGATTACCTTAGTCGACCCTGATCAGTATAATTTCAGGTGGTCTTTGGAAGAGATACCTTATTTCATTCTGATCAGGGACGGATATGAAATAAGGCTAACCTTAACCAATTTCCACTCGGGGAGCAAAAAAAATTAAGATTAAAATTAAGTACAAATATTTAAAACTGAAATTAAACACAATGTATAAAACTGAAATGTTCAATGTATAAAACTGAAATGTTTAAAACTGAAATTAAACACAATGTATTAAAATGAAACGAATTTGTTCTCAATTTGAACGACATTGTTTTCAATTTAATCAATCACATTGGTTTTAAAATCGAGTATCCGTGAAATGCCCCTGTATGCAGCATTTACGGTATGCAACGTAAATGGGAAATGCATAAATATAGGGACAAGAACTTTGTGTTCGATGTCACCTTGCTCGTTCTATAATTCATAGCCTTTTTTTTTGAGTGGTATTGAAATGATATTTAAATATGGGTTTTATATTTACTCACATACACACCTCTAGGGCAAGGTACTTTTTCTTTAAATTCACATATTAAGAAAAATCACACAGTGAAAACTACGCTCTGCAAAAAAAGGGCTCTCCCAAACATAATTTTGCAGGCATAAACACGTATGTTTGGAATTTTATGTAAACATAATATATAATTGAGTGATAAATCATTTGTAAACAGGGTTGTATTAAGGCTTGGAGAGTGTAGTAATGAGCTCTGACTTACATTATAATATCACGGAAACATTTTAATGTTGCCCCTTAAAATGGTGTATGTTCTAATGGAAACATAATAATTACTACATCCAAACAAAATAAATATTTGAACGCAAACATAAATATGTTCAAATTAAAACATGATTTTGAACGACCTGAATATAAATATGTTTCCAGTGAAACATATCAGTATCAGATATACCATATCATATATACTGCACTATATTATACTCTGTTACTATTTGTACTTTTTGTAACACATTTTATATATTTATTTAATTTACAAATAACAAAATTATTACCGACGCGAACACGTTGTTTGTTTTCAAACATCAGTATATTTAAAATGATCCTATACATACTTCAAACGACGACAAAAGAGACGTAGGTAGAAAATTCTGCTCAACGAGTGCCAACTTCGTATACAAGAAGAATGTTACAAGAATACATTTATTTAATTCCTATTACTTTTTTGTTTGTTTTTAAACATCAATATGTTCAAACGATGGCAAAAGATGGCGTAGGTAGAAAATGCTGCACAACGTTACCAACTTAGCGTTGCGAACATACGTTGTATTTAGATTTGAATAGCATTTTCTGTGTTTCGAAACATAGTTTTAACCAAGTAAATTGCCAAGAAACAGTTTAATCAAATGCAATTAAAATTTTATGTTGGTATTGTAACATATTTACAATACCAACAATTCAATTTCGATTAAAATTTAATTACACTTCATTCCTAATACATGTATGGTAATTTCGTATTACTTTTTAATTACATTCAAACGTATTCAAACAAATATTTTCTATCCGTGTAAATATCGTGATAATTCGCACAAAAATCACACATATAACAGAATTTAAAACGCATTAAACATTGATAATAATATTCAAAAACATATTAATTTTATTATTTACAAACAGCTCTTTATTTTTTACCAATTACTTCCTGAGTTTGATCCATACATCATTGACTCGATTTCGAGAAAAACGATAAAGAAGATTAACATAATTTCCATAATATTAAAATCTATACAACAACTATTTTTATGTGGCATATAATTTAAACAAAAAATTATAAGTCATATATATTCGATTGCTAACTCCGTTTACCCAAAAATGGCGTATAGAGCAAACCAGAGTGTGAAAAATGCATAAAATTGCACGATGTGAAAAATTTCACAAAAATAGACAAATCACGGATTCACGCAAATATCTCACGAGGGTCGTGATTCACATATCTCACATCGCTTAAAAAATCACAATTTTAGGTTTTATAGATCATGTTTTAAACATTAAAAATAAATTTAAACATAAAAATAATTAGTAAAACATATTTTTTTATTAATGATTTCTTATTTATTTATGTATTTATTTATTTATTTATTTATTTATTTATTTATTTATTTATTTATTTATTTATTTATTTATTTATTTATTTATTTATTTATTTATTTATTTATTAATAAAAGAAATATGTTAATGCATTTTTGAAACAGAATAATGTTCTAATTTATTGATGTTACGTTTTAATGTTAAATTAATATAATAAAACGAGCTAAATTGTACAACAAATAATTATTTCCCCCAATGATGTTAAAATTCATTTTATTTACAATTGTGACGTTATCTATAAACGAAGAAGTTCCAAAATATTTAAAGTTAAATTTTAAAATTAGTGTTTGTAATTTTAACAGTTTGTGATATTTAAAGTTCTTCTCTTGAATATTATATAGAATAATAAAATATTATATAGAATAATAGAATATTAAATAAGAATATTAAAATTTTAAATTGTTTACATTCATTGCACAAGCATATAGTTCATAGAGAGTAAAAAAAATGGAAAAACGTTGATTGGATATATTAATTAAAACGCAATAAAAATCATTAAAAAAAAAAATAATTTAAAAATAGAAACTAATATTTTGGCGCATAATCATAGGTTATTAAAGTCGGCTTTAAAAATAAATTCGACTTTTTTTGACAAATTGTGTAGAACTTTAAATGGTCTATGATTATACGCCTTAGAATTTAAAAATATTCAAATATGGTTGACAAAGTGTCTGTACCAGGTCTTAAAGCGATTCTCATCTAAATTATTTAAATTTGTTATTGTAAAAGTAATCTGAAATTTCTATGCCAAACAGGCCTACAAATATTAAAACGCTCCTGTATTTTTATTGATAATGTATTTTATTGTTGTTTTTAGATAAATATATTTTATGATACTAGTATTTATATATTGAATGTACTTTTTGTAAATTTATCTATGAGATATCCAATGAAATCGCAAAAAAATTTTATTGATTCAATAAACATAATAAATGTTTAATTAAATTATTGAAATTCCCATACCTTGGTGGTGCATTAATTTCCTGGGTTCACATTTATATACTTCATAATTCGATTAAAGCAACGTTTTTTGGCGAAGAAAATCTCTCCTAAATAAACGTCATCGTTTTACTACTCAGAATATTGACCCCCTTTAAATTGTATCGCAATAAACCGACTTCCATCCGGCGGATTAAATTTAATAAAATAAAAAAAAATACAACTTATGTAAGATAAAAAATGCATTTTTAGAACAACGTTTTCCGTTGCAGTACAAGAACAATTTCAATACCCCACAATCACCACATTTGAAATGCTCCGTTTGTTGCTCCGATTATATATATTAATAGGAGAAAACGAAATTAAAGATTATTTAATATTTAAACTAGAAAAATTTAAATGAACTACGTAAATTTGATAAAATTTCAAAATTTTCAATTGAAATCTTAATTGCAAAATCTGATACTGGAACAAATAACACAACGAATTCTGGTTAAAAGTTTATTAAGAGTTTTAATTTCTTTAATTAATTCAAATTAATAGAGTGATTGTGATTTGCGAGTAAAATAAACATGAATTGAACCGTTTTAAAATTGTCTAAGTTTTTAAATCCAATCATAATCGATTCAAATAGATAAAGAGTTTTTTTTTGCGCTATTAAAGTTTTTTTTTTAAATAAAACAAAAACGGTTTTGGATATCAATGAAATTATTTATTCCTGTAAAAGTACGTTCGATGCCATTATGTATGGTACTCGATTTCTTTTGCATGGCCACCACGGGCACGCTTGCAGAAGTCCAGACGCTGCACCCAATTTTCGACGGTTTTCAAGCATAAATCGGCCGATACTGCAGCAATTTCACGTTCGATATTCGTACGAAGTTCATCAATCGTTGGGATAGACCATAGACTTGACGTAGCCCCACAGGAAATAGTCTAACGGCGTCAAATCGCACGACCGAGGCGGCCAATCGACTGGACCATTTCGTGAGATAACACGTTCTCCAAACTTGGTTTCCAACAAATTGATTGTGGCATTCGCTGTGTGGCTTGTGGCGCCGTCCTGTTGGGACCACATGTCCTCCAAATCCATATCATTCAATTGGGGCCAAAAATATTCGGTTATCATTGAACGGTAACACAGTATCGTGCCGGTCTTGATAATCAGGGAAGAAGTACGGCCCAGCCCAATTGACGAACATACGATGCTTCAGTGGCATGAAATGGCAAACTTTACTGAAGATAAATGTCAAAAGAGCGACAAGAAATATGGCGTCGTTTGCTGTCCCTGTTGCTCTACTTTTGTAGCGTCCCTGTTGAAAAACCCTTTATTACGCCAGTGTTGAAATTATCGAACATTCGACGCTTCTGGTGGTCAAGTGGCATGAAATGGCAAACCTTACTGAAGAGAAATGTCAAAAGAGCGGCAAGAAATATGGCGTCGTTTGCTGTCCCTGTCGCTCTACTTTTGTAGCGTCCCTGTTGAAAAACCCTTTATAAGCGATTTTTAAACGGTTATTATTAAAACAAAGAGAAGAAATTTAATTTTAGTCAAATATATTTATTGTAAGGGTTTCATTTCACTTCGTATCGCCAGTAAATACGAAGTGAAATGAATACACCCAGAAAAAAATTCGCTCAAATCCCATTAAAATTGGTCAATAGGACAATTATTGATTTAATAGTATACAAAAAATAAATCTTTTCATATAAACTCAATGCCAATGTCATGGTATTTTGTAGTATTTAATGGTATTTTCTGATTAAAATAATAATTTATCCTATTGACTATCTATAATAGTAAAAAACTATTATATATATAGTATTTTTTAAAAAACAAGCTGGACCCGTACACGACTCGATCCAAGATTTTGTAAATGCAAGGATATGGAATGATTTTATTAATATAAAGAACATTTTTATTATTTATATCTTCTCCGTAAAACGATTTCCCGTAGAATTCTTCCCGGTAGAATTCTTTCCCGTAGAATTCTTTCCCGTAGAATTCTTTCCCGTAGAGTTTTTCCCAGTAGAATTTTTAGTGTGGTGAATTTTATTGTGGTGAGTTTTAGTGTGGTGAGTTTTAGAGTGGTGAGTTTTAGTGTGGTTAGTTTTGGTGTGGTGAGTTTCATTGTGGTGAGTTTTATTGTGGTGTGGTTGCTTTTGTATATATTTTTTTGTATTTGAGTTTTTTGTTTAATCTTTTTAGCTTGTGTATGTGCCGAGTTATGTCGTTTTGAAAGTTTATGTTGTATGGGAGGTGCCACGCCCTTTTGTCCAATCCCGCCCATATATAGCCTATGACACCCTCCGGACTCCATAGTATCCTGGTGAAAAATTTCAGTTAAATCGGTTTAGCGGTTTATACGTGATGCTGGAACAAACAGACAGACCGACAGAAAGACGGACCAAGAGTTTTATATATATAGATTCGTCAATGGTGTTTGTGATGTCAGAGATATCTGGTCTGTTTGGAATTCTATCTCTGTAGATTGATTCGAAATGATAACGGAATGATTCTGATATATCTGCATCATCAGTAATTTTTAATTTATTAACAGTAATTTCTTTGCATGTCGATTTTTTCCTTTTACCAATAATGTTGAAAATTTGTTTGTTTGTATGCGTTTTATCCTGGTTTAATTTTTTCAAGTTTCTCATTAAATATTTTTGCCTGTTCTTGTTCCACTTGCTCTTTAATAAGTTTTTTAAAAGTTGTATTTGTTTAGATAATAAGTTATTTTCTGAACTTTTTCTAATATAATTTCTGTGAAATATATGTTTTAATACTTTTTGCCAGTCATATTTTATACGGAATAATTTTTATATATATCAGATACAAAGAATTTTTTATTTTTTATTTCAATAAATTTAGAATGTACATTAGTTTCAAGAACATTTTAAATAGTAATTATCATTTTTACTTTTAATATTGAATTTTCTTTTTATTTTTATATTATTTTTTATTTTATAATTTTTTAATATATATCACCGAAAGGCCTACAAACATTTTTTTTAAATTATATCAACGCTAAATTTACTGCTCCCATAATTGTTTTTTTAATATCTGAGTCACCCTGCATGTGTGTTCACATTTTCAGAGATTACGGAAAAAATATAAAATAAGGAACGGGCCCCTATATTGCATAGTTTTAGGCATATTAAAAATTGATTTGATCAACAACCTAAAAAGGTATACAAGAATTAATAATTCACTAAATTCGGTATATAAAATAATTCGGATAATAAAAATATATATAAAAAAAGTAAAAACAATTATTAATTTTATAAATTAAAAATTAAATTTTTAAGAAATAATAAAATAATAAAATAGAAAAAAATAAACTTTTTTTTTAATAAAAGAAGCAAACTAAAAGTTCGTATGGTACAAACAAATTTCTTTACCCGCATAATAAATTCACAATCTAAGTTCTTTTATTTAATGTATCGTTTGTGACGAACTAATTTTTTTTGCGTGTAGATTCCATAAATATCAATTTTGAAATTTTATTCATCGTGCTTTCGAAATTATCTATTTCAATATTTTTTTTTTTAAATATAAAAATTTTGTAAAATATTTTAGTTAAAAAAGTTTATATAATATATTTTTTTAGAATCCTTGAGTAACCTGACGAAATTTCACCAAACAAACTTATGTCCTATCACGTCAGGTTTACGATCGCAATATTACCGATGGTTGATTGAGAAAACTAGTATTTATGGATTTGTTGTCTGAGAACCAAATGTAGACACTATATAAGGCTTCATATCTGGAGTACATATTAAATTTCTATCTCGTCCTTTAATACCAATATTACTGACTTTAAAATGATCAATCTACATAATCGATTAATATCATATTAAGGTATTCCAAATTTATCATATTGTCCATTGAAAAAAAAAAATAATAAGCATTAAAAAACATAAAAAGTAGCCAAATATGTCAAAGCCGTACGAGCTATAGTTTCTCTAATACTGAGCACTGCAAAGTATTTCTTTTTGTTATTTTATATGCAACTGCAAAATACAAAAGATTTTCGTAGAGAAAATCGAATGATCCTTTATCGGTGCTTTATTTTTAATATCCTGAATGTGTGAACAATTTTATCATACTATAACATTATGCTCTATCACGTCAGAAGAGTTATTGACCCCCCAAATATCTGGTAAATCTTTAATTCTCATTGTAACATTTCTGGAAAACGGTGTTAGATATGGATTTCTTGACTGAAAACCAAATATAAGCATTCACCTAAGGATCTTTTCTGTAGTACATTTTAATTTTCTATCTCGTCCTTAAACCATCAATATTAAGGATTTTCAAAAAATCTCTGCAGTTAATTGGCCAAATTTATATAAAGAATTAATAAATGTATCATTATGTCTTAGAGAAAAATATTAAGCATATCAAAACAGTAAAAATTGTCATAGAAGTCAAAGTCATGCGAGTAATGGTTTCTATTATATTAAGCACTGAATGTTTATTTTTCAAATTTTCATAAGTACAAAAACTAAAACGACATTCAGGATATTATAAAAAAATTGTCAAATCTCTGGCACCAAAAAAAAAAGTGGGCTTTTGCTGCACTGTGAAATTATTACTGCTAACTAACATATCCAATATCAAAAAAGTTGAAATGAATTATATTAATTTTGTTAATCGTGACTGTTACTGGATGAAAATGAATTTGCCTACTTTTAGGATGATTTCCTATCAAATGACATTATATGTATGTGTGGCATACCGAAATCACAATTTAATAACAAAGCTACCTCTTTTTAGCGGCACTCAGTAACACTCACATTTATGTTTTTATCATATAATTCATAACGTCTTTTTGGTGAATGAATGTATGAAGTACCACCAATCACTGTTAATGCAGATCGTGTCTGTTTGTGAAATATACAATTCACCGTATTTTCATATTATTCACTCAAGTCTAATTAGTTCTGTTTTGAAATGTAGCTATCGTCAAAATGTTAATATTAGCAATAATCCGAAACTCATTATAAATATGAGAAAATAATTAACATATATCGACAAATTGAAGTAATATTGAGTGTTTTTCCAACTAAATTTTCAAATATTCCAAAACCATAACGTTTTGATGAAAACAGATGACGTTCCCGTTAAACTTGTTCCAACTATTAAATATAAAAATTGACAATAAAATATTATGAATAAAATTTGTTAGAAATTATAAATTGAGAGACATTTTTTGAAATTAGCCGGTGGTGCTAAATTTTTACTGAAAATCTTCTAACAAAGTTAACGACGTTTAATTTATATCAACTGATGATCGTTTTATCGAAAGCAAGGCATTTGAAGAGGAAAATATATATTTTCAATCATAATATGATTGTACTGACTGCTATAGTGACCACAGTTTTAGAAAGAAACTTGTACATCCCAGCAGGAAATGGCATCATAGATGACAAGGTCATCAATGATGAATCTTGATGAATATGTCATACACCATATGTCATATATGCATATATCAATGACATTGTGAAAATCTGTCATTGATGAAATGTTATTGACATAGTTGCCAGTTTTGCTGGAAAAATACAGCTTTTGAGAATTTTCTGTCACTGTGGGATGTGAGAATTCTCACACTAAAATTTCCCATATGAGAATTATTTTCCCACAGTGGGAAAAAAATTCTCACACGAGGGAAATTTCCCACAAACGAGATCTGTGTAGAATTTAAAGTGAAAATTTAGCTTCAATAAAAATTACATATCTTCTTCTTGTAGAAAATCGTATGTGAAACATATTTATCGTGTGTTATGCAATAATATTTAAATGGAACTAACAGTCCTATAAACACAGTCAATACATTTTAAAAAATTTTGAAGTTTCGACTGAATTTAAAGAATTTGCTGCAAATATGTATAAAAAAAAACAACAAAACATTCAATATAGACAATTTTTAATATTGTCGTTTTCACAATTTATCCTGTAAAAAATCTGTCAAAAAGTCGAATTTATTTTTAGAGATAAACTTTTTAGAGATAATTATTAAAATAAAATGAATTTACTACATTTGTAAATATTTCATTATTTTATACTGAGAGATTTCGCGGAAAATTGTATGAATTTGTGGTACGGTGGGATTTGGTGGGAAATTGTCAGAATTTTGAGGGATTTGGTGGGAAATGGTGGGAAATGGTGGGAAATGTGAGATTTTGAGGTACGGTGGGATATTGTGAGAATTGCATGAGGGAAAAAGGTATTTCGTGTGAGAATTTTATCTGGCAACCGTGGTTGTTGATGACGTCATTGATGAAAATTAACATTCACGTCACATGCCCCTAAAGGTATGCAGCATTTACGTTGAGAAATGAAATGTGAAATGCATACAACATACGTCTAGGGGCAGCATTTATGCATAAAAATGATGAAATTTTGTATTCGATGTCACCCTGCCATATTATTCATAGGCCCAATTTGAGGGACCAATTTTTATAAAAGCGGGATAATAAGTAGTAGTAATGCTGATAGATGGTGGCCGTTAGTAAAGTACGTTATTGACATTAGCATGTACAATATAAATTAGAAAATAAATAAAAAAAATATTTTTTTACTTAAAAAAAAATAAAAAAATTATGTATGACAATCATTTGTGACTTTCTTGATGAATGGCGTGCATGACATCGTCAATGCTACATCATCAATGAATCGGATGACTTTTGTATGAAAATGTCATCAATGCTTCGCAGGGCTAAAATGCTATCGGTCATCGATGTTTCTGACCTGACATAGGGGAATCATTGAGGAATCATTGGTGACATTTCCTGATGGGATATACCATACTGAGAACGGGTTTCTCGTTAAAAAAAAATCAAAATTTTAAGAATTTAAAATATAATTTATTTTGTTCATTTATCACAGTCATCTAGTATCTAGTAATGTCCACGGCTTCCATGAACTTGCTGTCCATGACCATGGGCTCCAAATCCACCCTGTTGGTGACCACCTTGTTGGTAACCACCTTGTTGGTGACCACCTTGTTGGTGACCACCTTGTTGATGACCACCTTGTTGGTGACCTCCTTGGTGTCCTTGCTGTCCACCAAATCCACCATTTGGTTTACCACCGAATCCACCATTTTGTCCATGTCCTTGTTGTCCATGTTGTCCATGTCCTTGTTGTCCATGTCCTTGATTATTACCACCATAACCACGTTGAGCCAAAGCAACGGCGACGAATGCAAGAAGCACAATCTATGTTTTTATTAGAAGAACAAAAATTGTTAATGTTAAAAACAAAAAAATACTTGAACATTTTTTATTACCAAGAATAATTTTGCCATTTTATGAATTTTGGTTTTAGTTGTTTGTTTGAAAAGCTTAGAATTTGTACTATTCCAAAACTGAGGAAAGTCTAGCTTTTATACAAAATTCAAGCAAATCTTTGCTCTATAAATTATGTTTTTTTTTTTGCCAAAATTAAGCAATACTGATAAGAGTAGTATTACTGAAAATAATAATAATAAAAATATAATCATTTTTTGGTCGTGTGGCAATTGATTTAAATATGGAGCAAAACAGTTGTGTTCAGAGGAAACTATAATGTTTGGCTCATGATGATAAAGGTTTTGTTTTTAATTATTTACATATAACATGTTTTTTTTTAAGAGATAAGAACAACATTAATAAAAACAAATAAAATTCTTGAGAATTCAGTGACCTTTTTTTATTTGATATTTCGAAAATAAAGTAGTTTTTAATAAACTTTATTAAAAATATAATAATTTAAGCATATTGTCCATAAGATATTCAATATCTTGAGCAAATACCAAATTAATTTATTCATGTAAGGAAGTACAAACTAATTATCTTAACATTTGATTAATATTTTTAATAAAATAGTCAAATAATTCCTTTAACTCAAATTTGAATTATCCAGTCTGCCATGTCTCGGAGACCTTCGATGCCTCCCTCGAAGCTTTCTCGAAGCTTTTCTTCGATCTCGTTGTATTCTCGATTCTAATTTTTTAAAATGTTCGTACATTCAAATTCTTTGACAAGATACGATATTCAAACATTTATCAAATCGATATCGCAATATTTTCGCAGCAATCTCGAACTTTGATCATTATTTTCTTCGATATCGTTCCGAAAAATTTCTCGTATCGAGAAAACTCCGACAGAACGTCCAATTTGACGCTCGTTATCGTTAAGAGAACGGGGTCCGATATCGTGTGATTTCTCCATCTACACGCATTGATCTCGATACGAATGGCATACTGTAGTAGTTTAACATTCTAAACCCCGGTTTAAAATCCTTATAAATAAGAAACCGTTTATATCGGTTTTAGATAACAGTTTATTTTTAAATATTCAATTTTACAAACGATTAAAACCGAGATAAATATCGTTGAAAATGCATTTCAGTTTCATTACGGTTTGAATACTGGTTTTAAGTAGTTATATAAACGTAAAGTTTTAAAAAATATATATATTTTATATATTATATAACAAAGTCTCACATCCATCATTTTTGGTCTGATCCAGTTCTACGCTTAACCTCAAAGCCATGCACATTCTGAATTCTCTTGAATTTTGTCTTTGACGTATTATAATTTCTTTTTACAGATTAGAGTTTTCAGTGTCTTAAAGAGATAACCTCTTGACATTTCGCCTATTAATTTATTAATTCAATAACAAAAATTTGGTAATATTTTTGATTTCTTATGAATTTGAACAACACGTAACAAAATATTTTCGACTTTGAATCGGAACGGTTAACATGTCGTCGTTGTAGAATTAAATTTCACCAAATAGATTTGTTTTTCAAAATCGATTTTTTTCCACATACTTTAGTTTCATATCTATTTAAAAATCTTTCTATATATACATTATTGTAATTTTAAAAACGTAATACAAATATCAACTATCACGTGTGATATCATAACCTGCTAACAATTCCTCATTGATCTGGTGTTTCAATAAAAAAAAAACTATATATAAAATATTTTTAATTTCCACTTAATATTCAGCTTTTTACACAAATTAGTGTTAGTTTCATGTCTGAAACTACAAAATCCTCATATATCCGTCAATTCCATCATAAAATAAATTATATGTACTTCAAAAGTAATCATAGAAGTTTTCCTTTCTGAAACTTAATATTTTTTTTTTAATATTTAGCTATAATTTTACGCTTATATGGGCGGTATTGTTAAATTGACATATTTTGAAAAATGTAGAAAAAGTAATATAACACACCAAGTATTCAAATATTTAAGTTAATGAATGCAAGAATCGAACAAAATAAAAGTTTTATTAAAAAAAAGTTTTTAGATCATTTTGTACAGCGTTTTCAAAATAGGTGCTTCACTTCTATTCACTTCCACCAATCAACCTTTCATAATACTTAAAAACTAAATTGGTATTATTTCATCGTTTCATTTGATTCTGGAATAATTTAGTACTGAGAAATCATCTTGAATATCTGGCAATATTCAATTAAGCTGCAAAAAAAAAAGACTCCTCCAACCATAATTTTCAAGTCATAACAGATATCTTTGGAACTTTATGTAAACAAAATTATTATTGAATTTCAAAACATTCTTAAAATAACAGTCAAACATATTTTTGTTTTCGTTAATAAACAAATTTCACAGGAGGCGAAAAAAACGTCTCCAAATCGAAGTCGTAGTTCAATATTTTATTGATATTTTGCGTAAATTATCCTTTAAATGAGCTGACAATAATAATAGTGTGACCTAATTTTAAAATATCCATTACAGAAGAATTTGAAGGAAAATGTAGTTACGATGTTTCGAACAAATTTTCAATTGTACTACTTACGATATTAAGGTAAAAGGTTTGGTATTTCGATTTACAGTAAAAGAGAACAGGTAAATAACACGTATACACCCAGATTGCCTCAAATTGCCTCAAGTCCCATTAAAATTGGTCAATATGACAATAGTATACAAAAAATAAATCTTTTCTAAATAATACAATATATAAATGTGGGGTAAAAATCAGACAAAATTTGTTAAGGGGACTTGATGATTTTTCGCAGAACGAAAATCGTCGATATCTAAATAAACCCGTGCTGAGTACACTAAACTATTTTTCGATTTTCGGATTAAATAATTGATGGACTTTATGCAGTGTTCCATCGTCTCAAATTAAAACCAAATCAGTGTAAAAATTTTATTTAAAAAATAACAGTAAAAAAATTTACAAAAATATTATCCCAGAAAAATGTTTGGACAAAAAAAATTGTTCCAAAAAAAAAAGTAAAAAAAAAATTCTTGGAAAAATATTCGAAAACAATTTTTTTTTGGAAAAAAAAATATTATAAAACATTTTACTAATTTATGCATGCCAAGCAAGTTTAAGAGTTTAAGTTTAAGAAATAACACACAAGAACTACTTGAGAATTGAGAAGTACGGCAAACACATGAACGAAAAAAAAAAAAATTTGATAGAAATTTGGTTTAATGAACAGCATTCTTCAATATGAAGAACATATATGTTGTATTTTATATTTTGGTTCATTAATATGATGAAACGTATTCTTCAGAACACTTTTTCGACAGTTACCAAGCGTTCTTCATATTTATGATAGCATTCATAACATTGATGGCGTTAGTCATTAATATTATGAATGGCTCTTCAATACAATGAATCCTGGTTTGAAGAACGGAATTCATCAATATGATGTACATTTTTTTGCTGTGTAGTCTAGAAATAATTATTGATATGAATGGATATAGATATAAATTAAGGACAAAATAGCCCAAAACTAAGTTGACTCTGTAAAGAACTGACTCGGTAAATAATATTAACAATATAAGAAAAATATAAGAAAAATATTTTTTATATAGAAATAATGCCCTCAGTCTATAAAACAAAAAAAAAGTAATGATCTGGGAATTCAAAGGAGAAAAGTAGGAACTGCTGGAATCATTCGATACGAATATTTCAAAAATTACGTTATGATGCACCAAATGCTTCAAATGTTCAATTAGCGTATTCACAGTTCATCGTATTTTAGTATGGTATTCGTACATGTAGTATATATACGATACAATAACACAGAAACGTCAATTTATTGTTGCATCCCTTATAAAAGAGAAATACTACAAGTGTTGTATTTGAGAGTAGCCCTGAGGCATGTTTTTTGGTGTCGTATTTTGTGAAATAAAGAAAAATTGTGAAATTGAAGACCAAAAAGGTCACATAAAATGTTAATTTATTTGTTTTTCTTTTGAAATAGAGGAATGTTTATGATAATTTAAAAAAAATCTAATTTTATAAGAATCAGCGGCATTTATTTGACGAAATATTTTAACAGGCAGAAAAGTGGTGCTTACAGTTCAATTGCCGTACTGTCGTATTCGTACAATGTCGGACCAATACCAAGAAACTGTGAATACGCTAAATATTTTTTTTTATTTGGATTTCCTGGAATACAGCGTTTAAATTTAATAGCAAATATTATAAGGTCCAGTTTTTCAGTGTAAGTTTAAACTAAGTTTACACTTTTCCAAATTTTAAAACGCTCAAAAACTTCAGAATTTCTTTAAACATTACAGACATTTAAAAAATTAGTAATCAATCATATAACATTTTAAATATTTGTCATATATTGACTTTAGATGAAATTACGTCTAGTTTAAACTAAGTTTAAAACACTGAATCTAAGTTAAATAAAAAATTTTATATTTTTTAAATGTTTTTATTTTATTTGGTTATTAAAGATCGATCTTCTTAATAAAAACGTATGGTGTGTGTTAATATAAAATAATTTAAAACTAACAATTTGCACAAATATGTATAAAATATAACAACAAAAAAAATGACTTAATACTATATTTTATTTTATATATCATTTAAATTACAAAATATGGTGTGGTAAAAAATTCAGTGAACTCTCTAAATAAACGATAATCTCTACGTACTAGATATATATATAAAACAAAATAATGGTGCAGACTTGGGTGAATTCTTAGAGCTATACCCTGTATCGCGGAACAGTTGCCAGTGGACGGGCACGTGGCACGTCGGCTCTAAACACGAAGTCTGCGCGCCTCGTTGTACTGTTGCTTCCGCACCTCCTGCTGTCTGTAGACGAAGAGTGGACGAAAAACAATGGCGCGTTTTGGGCGCACTTCCTGCGGCGCACCACTGTGTGCCACTTCCGTTAGGACAGCTTCCGGCAGCACAGCGGCACGACGTGCGCGTCCATAGGGACGGAAAAGATCCGATTTGGCGGCATCGCGACGATACAATGTGCTCAGGAAATCAAAATATGGACGGTTGCGAAGACTGTCGGGTTGTCGCAGCGGCGAATTGTAGTTGAAGAATGTTGGTGTATCGACATCCAGCAGGTTGTTGGCGCCATCGGCGGCAATCAGTGGCACGACGAGACAAAGCGCCAGTAGCAACTGAAAAAGATGAAAAATACGCATATTTTAATAATTTAAATCATGTTTTCATTCTTCGTCTTTTTTTTTGTATTCAATGTCATAAATCAATGAATGTTTGCATATTTAAAATTGTGTGACGAAAGCGGATTTTCAAAATATCACAGTGGTCGGCATTTCGACGGCAGCTCTTGGCTGTAACCAGTTTTTGGAAAAAAAACCTATTTATTTGCATAAAATTATGAATGTTTTTTTAGCATTAGCTCAAAAAATATTTAATTTATTCTTATTCTCATGACTTTTAATTTTAACTATGCAATTTGCATGAGGAATCTCGTGTTGATTCAAATACACGATATTATTAGTTTTTTTTTTTTTTTAATTATTGTCTGGCAAACTCACGAACTCCTCGGAAGGGTGCATGATTTGTAGGTGGCTCTATCGGTAGACCAGCCCACCCATGTCTGGTGTTTTTAATTATATTCTAAACCTCACGATTTTATATATATTTATGTTATACAGCATTATGAAAATTTATGTTAATTGTTTCAGAATTAAAATATGTTTCACACCCACTTTATCAAAGGAGAAACTGATCACAACATTAAATGCGATAGTATCATTTAATAGCTAGAAAATTCTAATGATTTGTAACAATTGTAAATAACAAAAAAGAAAAAAATCTTTAACACAACCCAGTCTGCCATTTCTCGGAGACCTTC
This sequence comes from Dryomyza anilis, assembly GCA_951804985.1. Lineage (NCBI taxonomy): Eukaryota > Metazoa > Arthropoda > Insecta > Diptera > Dryomyzidae > Dryomyza > Dryomyza anilis. The sequence continues at coordinate 11,683,846 of OX638133.1, forward strand.
AATGTCGCGAAGCTTTCTAGATTCTCAAAGTTTTATCGATTATGGAAAAGAAGTAACACTGATCAAAATCGATATCGAAACCGTACTTGGAAACGGTACATCAAAACTGTTTCGTTACAAAACTCCTACCTATTTTAAAAATCGTCATCATAAACCTCACAAAGTTTTAAAAATGTCTGTAATTGATTCTGTATATATCAAATATATCAAATTAATACATTTAATTATATATTTTATCAAATAAGAGCATATTAATATAATGCATAGCATTTGAACTTTTATAATTTTACATGTGAATCTTAATTTTCGCAATTTCCATAACATTCAGAATTATTTCAAAACAGTTAGTCATTTTTTTTTTATAAAAAAACAATCAAATCTTAATCAATTCAACATTTTAAATATATATCTAGCAAACGATATCATTTTTATGCCCAAATTCACGTATTCAATAATCAAATTGATTTGAAAATGTTACTTTACTCTACAACTTGTATTGTGGTACTTGTATAGTGGGAAACGTTTTGATCAGCCTAAAAAAAATTTAATAAATTTTTAAAATTATTTTGAAGGGTCTATTACATGGAGAGGTTCGCCATCTAACTTTTGACATTAAAAAAAAGCAATTTATTTGTCTGTTGATTGAATTTTGGCGATTCTACAAAAAATCCCATTTTCGGAAATATTGTAAAATCCTAGGGTAAAGTGGGAATTGATATATGTAAAATTTTACAACAGGAAAAAAAAATGTGTGTATTATTTCATGTTTATTTACAACTTCATAATATATAAAAAAACATTAATTTCATGTTCAAAAAAAAAATATGGTAACCCAGCAAACCAAACGATAATTTTACGATATCGAAACGATATCATTTATAGGCCCAAATTGTCGTTTTCGATAATCTATAATGATACGAAAATGAAAAGGTTTTCGATAAAAACGAACCTGTCTAAAACGATATCGTTGTTTTTGTTGTTATAGATATCGAGATCATATCATAAATGGATTTATTTTCGATAAACAAATTTTATTTGTTCAGAAAATTTTATTTTTTGACAAAAATTATAAAGAACACGTAATTAAATTTTCAAATACTTTGAGTTTTATATCTAAAATTTATCATTATTATATCGAATTTAAAAATTATCGTCAAATGGTTTGTAGGGAATGCATAAAATGAATGTGTAGGAAAAATATTGAACATTCATATATATTAAAACTATGGAATACCCTACACCTTTGGTGGGGATATTAACCCTCAGAATATTATTCATATATCAGAAATTTACGTCTTATATCCCCATAATTTAAAATATTTTTATATAAAGTATAAAAAACTAAAAAAAAAAAATTGAAAAATATAATTGGGCGGACCACGCCTATATTTAAAATTTTGAAAGGCTAATATTTCATAGATTTGATTTTAATAATTTACGGATCAAATTTCCACTATGAAAACCCGGGAAATAATGAAAAAAAAAAGTGGGCGGATCACTCCCATTTTTGGACCACATATTTTTAGGTGAATTCTAACAATACGTTTTAAATTTTATAACTATACCTTGAATACTTTTCGAATTATTAGTTCCGAAAGAGTTATATAAAAGTGACTTGTATGGGAGGTGGGCGTGTCCGTTGACCGATTTAGTTCATTTTCAAACTCAGTTCCTACTTTTGGCTATATATATTGAGACGAAATTTCATCGCATTCTGATCAGTATTTTTCAAGTTATTCTGTATTCGGACAGCAAGACAGCAAGACAGCAAGACGGACAGACAGACAGACAGACGGACAGACAGACAGACAGACAGACAGACAGACAGACAGACAGACGGACATGGCTAAACGGACTCGGGTAGTGATGCTGATCAAGAATATATATACTTTTCCATACCGGACACGCCTCCTAAGGGGCGTTACAATATATGCACAAAGTTAATATACCCTGTACCTCATAGGTGTAGGGTATAATTAACAAACTGCAAAACATTTTATCTGTAAAATATTTAATTGAATACGTTCAAATTGCAAACTTTTTGAAAGTGAACACCACCACTCTAGAAAACTTTTTCAATATAATTTTTACTTGTTCTCGAAAACCAATAATTTGTTTAAAATCGTGGATGAAAAAATGGATGCCATATTAAGTAACACATGACAGTTGTGTTTTTTTTTTCTAAATATGCAATAACATATCAAAAAATTTCAATTTCCGACATTACTTCATTTCCCACTTTACCCCAGGTTCCCATTCAAATTAAAATAACGGAAAATTTTCGATTTTTGTGTAAGGCTTTTGGATGTCCCGTGCCGAACCAAAAAGATACCTTTATTACCATAGTAAACTGAATAAAATTTCATAGAGTTAAATCCACTGTTTCCAAAGCAGAATTCTTGGCATTTTCTAAAATGTAAACATCGATTTTGACAGCTAATTGAAATCTGTCTCGTCCGGAACTTTCAGTACCAAAAGTGTAACACTACAGTATAAAAAATATCAATTTTTTTTTTTGAAAAATAGAAAAAAAAAATTAATAAACTTAAAAACATCTGAAAATTTGAATAGTACATCACTTTTCATTTCGTAATAATGATTATTAATATTGTCATATACATAATTATTTTTAGCAAAAAATCGTCGTGCAAATTTCCATACGGAACGTCCGTAATTATTCTGCGATTTATTACGAAATAACATATGAACAAAAATAAAGTAAATTGTCTCAGATATGTTCAGAGATAATACAAAAAAACTATATTGTAAGAAAAAGTATTTGTAGAATAAAAATCGTACTGATAATTTCAATACGGAATTTTTTTGTTCCGTCCGGAATTTTCTGTGATTTATTATGAAAAAACTATAAACCTTAGAAACAAAATGTAAATATAAAATAAAAGCACATGATTTCGACTATTTTTTAAAATATTTCAAAAAAATCATTTGTACACATAATTCGATGACTTTTTGGAATACCCATATGAACCTCGACATACACTTTTGTTTTTGTCCTGTCCGAAACGCCCACTACTTAGTACTTTTTAAATACTATATGCACAAAAAAATCAAGTAAATTAATTATTTTCCTTCAAGATATAAAAGTTTTAAGCGTCCCGTCCGGAACCCCAGGAAATGCCCATATGTACTTTATTTATATATTTCTAAGTAGCAAATTATATTTCATACATTCTATTATTTAAAGTTTATAAACATTTGAATGCGAAAAGTGTTATGGAAATATACTAAATTTTAGTAGAGGAAAAGTATTTTAGACACCTTTTAAATGTTAATTTAATTAACAGTAGTTATTAGTTGCATGAGATTCAAGTTAATTTGACATTCAAAGAAATACTCAATGCTCCACACTACTTAAATTATTTACGTTATAGTTAAAAAATAAATAAATAAATAAAGTTGTTTTTTTTTTTGATTGAATAAAAAAATACAATTTAATATTTTTGATTTTTATTCGATCAGTATAATACATATTTATGCAGTATTAAAAACTGACAACGCTGTATCATTTATTGCTGTTCATAAATTAATGAAATTGAGACTGGGTCATCATTTCGTGCCAATTATTTATGAATCAACGGAATTAAATAAAACATAATTTTTGTAAATCTTATTTTGGCAATAATACCAATCTGTGAAACATATGCAAACAATGTAAAAAATAAAAGTAAAAAAAATTATAAAAATTAAAATGCGTAACCGGTTGTTTTATGGCTCATGGTTAAACCACGAAGCCACAGAAGTACTGCATAATTTCAAAAGTTCGACGTTAAAATTTAAATTAAATATATATCTGTATTTTTTTTTGAGGGCTTATTTTTTTTGCAATAAATTTGTATTAATACTAAATTCACATTTTTAAATTTATACACAAATCCTTAAAAAAAATTGTATAAATATTTAAATGTTTTGAGCAAACCTTGAATTTTTAATTTTTATGCCTAACATTTTTAAATGTTAATTATTTTTTTTTTTTTTTGGCTTCCTAAAAATAAAGCGATGTGTGTTTTTAATGGCTAATTTAATGGGGTTCATGTTTATATCGAACATTTTTGTTCATTTCGATTTCATTAAAATGTTTTTTTCGAAATGAATAAAACTGAAATTCACTTACGTAAGAGCTCTAGTATCTTGTGGAATATATATCTCTCGATTTACGGCCTTGTGCGGTTTTTATTTGTTTGTTAACTTTCTAAGATTTTTGAGTTGCGAATTTTAGTCTGATTCTAAAATTTATTGCATCACAAAAATACAATTTATTATTTTGTTTTGGTTTTAATTAAATTATATTATATTCATAATAAAATTAATTAATTTATGTGCTCATGGAATATTACTAAAAATATAAATATTTTTTATAAAATAAAATTATACCAACAACAACAAAAAAAAATAATATTAAAAACTATAACAAAGCCCCTAATATAGATTCGCAAAAACGTGTTGTGTGTCATTTTATCATGCATCTAGTTGTAATTTAACGTATATCAATAATTTTTGAATAATTCATTAGAGTGCAGTGAACTTTCATTGTTTTACATTCAATGCTATTCAATAAACTTGACACCTTAAACCAATATTGTGTAATATACTACACAGCGAGAAAACACACTTAATTTCAATATAAAACATTTGAAATCGAAAATTTGACAATTAGTTTAAAATATTCACGATTTTCAATTACAAAAAATAACCATAATAACCACGTCTTTTATAGGGCCAAATGTACGTTTTCGTTAATAAAATGATACAAAAATGACGAGTTTTCGATATCTATAACGATATCACAATTTTTAACATAAAGATATCGAAAAAGTTTTAAATTTTTGTTAAACATTTAATTTCACAATTTAAATACAAAATAGTTTAAGAACCTCAAAGTACAGATTTCGTCATGAATTCTAGACGATCATTTATATGAATAAATGTTGAGAATTTCTTGTCCTATGGCATAATAATAATACTTTTTCTAAAGACCTCGTCTTTCACCAATTGAGCGCTGCATGTTATAATTGTACACAGAAAAAATAATCGATGTATATATAGCAACCAATATTAATTGCATGCATTAATCAATCCGGCAATGAAATTCAGTAATTTAATGAAAACATTTACTATTCATCGTTAAATCAGCAATTGCGTTTGCTAATATGAATATTTATACGTCAATGCAGCAAATAAATTAGTCGGCGCAGTTTCAGCAATTATATTTGCTAAAACTGTGCCGACTAAATATTTTGCTGCATTGACGTACAAATACTCATAAAGCAACCACAATTGCTGATTTAACTACGAATAGCAAATGTTTTCATTAAATTGCTGAATTTCATTGCTGGACTGATTAATGGATGCAATTAATATCGGTTGTTATATTAACGTCGATTTTTTTTTTTCAAAAAGTCAAATATTCTGTCCACCCTCAAAATTCAAAACACAATTCTATAAACTGCTATATGCTTCTTACTGTGTCGGAAATATAGATCTGACGATATTTTGGTTTTGAAAAATCGCTTTTGAGAAAGTAACACAAATCTCTATGAAAATTCTATTATATTTCGATACAAAGTTAGAGTGAGAGTTAAAATAATCGAATTATGGATCAATAAAAATTTATATAATATTTCGATACAAAGTTTGATTATGTCAGAGTTTGTTACCAGAAATATGGATTATCTAGAAAAATTACAGAAATTGTGTCTGACGATTTAATTTTTATCGAAAAATCAAATTATGAAATAGAATAAAATTCTATGATATTTTGTCGACACATTCCTGAGTGTATTTACTGGAATTATTTATGCCTTAAAAATTACAGACATTTTCCCGAGTGGAAATTTAGGTCAGGATGCGATCATTTTCAGGCAGCCAGATTTCAAATCAGGCAATGATCAGTGGCGCGATTCCCTAACTCCGTATCGACAAAAATCAATATCGTTAACTACAATTAACGACAAATATTGTTAGGAGGTATTCCGTACACAGTTCGCTATGATATTTATCGTCAGCTGTCATCGTTAAGAATTTCAGGAAAATTGTCGATACGATAGCATTGAAAATGTTTTGATTGTTAGCCAGCTTACTTTTCAACAATTTAAACGATTTTTATTTTTAAAAATCTTTACGAATTTATTTGTCTACATAAAATGCATTGAAAGTTAGGGAATCACTCTTTCCATAACGATCGCTATAGCAAGCGACAATTGTCGGTATTTAACGATATCGAATATTATCGTTATGGAGTTACGGAATCGCGCTACTGATCAGGTTGCCTGATCAGTATTTTTTTATGAAGGTTGGATCAAGTTGCCTTACGTGGATTTTAAATTAGGATTACTTTAGTCGACCCTAATCAGTATCATTTCTGGTGGCTTTGGTAGGGATGCCTTATCGTATTCTGATCAGGGACGGATGCGAAATAAGGCTAACCTTAACCAGAGTGCTTTTTTTTCAAATTATCGAATTCTTCCAGTATGCCATTCGTTCTGAGATCAATGCTGACGATATCGAATGCTTTCTCGTAGCGATTCCAAATATCAAATTGGAACTACATGGTAAAGTTTTCTCGATAGGAGACATTTAACGAAATCGAATCGATATCAAAAAGAAGTATATAAAAGTTCGAGATTTCTTCGAAAAGTATTGCGATATCAATGTGATACTTGCGTAAATACTGTATCTTCTCATAATTAGGAATTAATTCGAGAACATGGTAAATTGGACCGGAGCAAAAAAAAATGGTATGCAATGTTTAATGTTAGTTTGAAAACATTTTTTTTTCTCAATTTTTTGTACTTTTACGTTTCTAATTATTTTATACATATATCTCATAATTTTCCGAAAGTTCCCGAGGCATTTTTCAGGCATATTTCGGACATATTTCGGAAAAACTCAAATAAATGAAAATTTTCGTAAGTGTATAGCATATTGTCAAATTTTGAGGAATTTTATTGGCAGATTCACGGCACATTTTGGGTACGGAGAGAAAACAGACAGCTTGCGATACCGACTCCGCTTTTATTTGTTTGGAATATGTCGAAAAATGTTTCTAAACTGCCTCGACGACCATGCCAAACATTTTGTCAGCACTTAGAAAAAAGTTTCCCCATAATAAGGAAAATGTACTTGAAATTGCATTCAGGAAAAAACTTACTCAGTTTTAGGAAGTTTTCCTTATCCTAATGAAAATTTTACTTATAATAAGGATATTTACTACTATTCAGGAAAAACATAACCCTATAATAAGTAAAATTGAACTTGACGCTATTTCAAATAAATTTTCCTTAATATAAGTAAACTGTTTTCTGAGTGTGGGGTTAGTTTTATAAAATTTGAAATATTTTTAATTATATTTGATTTTTCGATAGATTCTTTTGGTAATACCATTTAATAATAGTAAAATTAATCGAAACATATTATATATAAAAAAAATTATATTGAACTTTTATGTTTTAGTTTAAAATGTTGCTACATATGTTGATAGCAAAATATATACAAAATTTGAAAGAGTTATTCAAACTTGTAGTTCGAGACAAAGAATCAAATAATTCCTTTTTTATAAAATGTGTATAAAGGTCCACTATATTTTACACACCTTAGCAATAACAGCCATTTTAGTTTTGATTTTTTGAAATATCTTTCAAAGTTGAACGTTGGTAATCCAAGAAATCGATTGATTGATTAATTATTTGCAAATTAATTCGTATTTGATCACTGCGAATTACACAAAATATTAGCGTAATGCGATTTTGGAGTTAATATTTGCTCAGTTCGTTATCACAATCACAGATGTATAAAATTTATCACGCACAATGTCTCAATTCACACGCGAATTTTTATTTTATTTTTGGTTGGTAATTTTCCTTTTTTGATTTTGTTGTTTGTTAAATTTGCACACTTTTATTTATTTTTTTATTATTAAATTGAGTTACTGATGGAATTCTGCTGTTGTTAGCGAATCAAATATTGTTACGTTACTGTCAAGAATCTTCGTGACAAAACGCTTTTATATAGAAATCTTTTGTGGTGAGCGCGCTGCGAAATCATCATCGATCGAAATCAGCATCGGGGATGAACTGGTTTGCAAATAAATGCCCCAGCAGGTGGGGTGTAGTGGACTGGAGGGGGCGTTATGTGTTTAATGCTTGACTAAACGATCGTGGATCAGATCAGCAACAGCTTTCAGCGATCGATAGGACAGGTTGTTAAGTTTAAGCTAAGTTGTTGCTGCTGCTGCGGTGGCTGGTGTTGGCAAAGTTGCGTTGCTGCTGATGGATAAAGATGGTGGTGCTATCTTAAATTCACTCTATTGTTGAGAGTCACATTGCAAACATTGAAAAAGTTTTTGATTTTTAAAAGTTATTTAAACTTCAAATATTGTTTGTTTTATTTTTTATAGTCGTTGTAAAAGTAAAACTCACCAAACGTATTTATTTCGTAAACAGTATTTTGAACCAATAAACGGTTGATATTTTAAAAAGTGTGGAAATATTTTGAAAAATTTGTATTACAATCGAATTAAATGATGATTTTACTAAATAATTATGAGGTTTTGTGATATATTAAATGTATTTTTTCATATACATAATTTTAAAGTTTATTCATTGACAATTTAATAAGTGTTATTTGAATTTTGTTAATTACAAAAGAATTAATTGATGCAAATATTTGATAGTTGAATCATAATTTGGAATTTTTGTAAATTCCGCACACAGCATTTGAAGGTAACCCGAGACTAAAATTCTGGCATTTTTCAGAAATATTTCGGGCATATTTCCGGCAAACGCACAGCTAAATGGAATATCATGGGAAGTGTATAATTTGATGGTTGTAAATTTGATGGCATTTTAATGGCAGATGCACGCCATTTTTTGGGAATGGGCATAAAATATACAGCTTTTCATACAAACTCCGCCTTTGTCTGTTTGAAATATGTCGACCCTGCCAAAAATGTTGTCTGGGGAATGATTAACATTTTAAAAAACCCGAGATAATTTAATGTCATTTTCAGGAATATTTCCGGAATATTACTGACAAACACACAACACATTTAGGCAGGTTGAACGCCGTTTAAAAACACATTTTCGTAAGCCAGACAAAGGCTGAGTGTGTATCAAAAGCTGTCTGTTTTCTGCCCGTTTTCAAAATCTGCCGGAAATCGGTGTTTAAAAAAATTTGATAAACTGCCATACGCTTTCCATTTATCTGTCTGTTTGCCGGATATATTTGAGAAAAATAACAGACATTCCCTAGACAAAATTGTTGATATGGTTGAAACATTTTTTCGACATATTTTAAACAGACTAGAGAAGTTTGTATCACTTTTTGTTTTCATTCCTTTCTGAAAATATGACGTGAATCTGACATTAAAATTCCATAAAATAATTTTGTAAATTTGAATTAATAATTTGAAATTTATTATGTAATTTACGATACAGATTTTGGCATTTTTATTATAATGCTTATCATAACCAGACAAATTTTAAATGTTAGTTTAAATTTTACAATTTTATATTCCTCCAAAAATAAAATAATACGCTAAATAACACTAGACAACAAATGGAGACAATTTTTAATTATTCACGATTTTAGTATGATTTTCCGATGGATTTCAAGATTCTAATCACGACCTCATACTCAGTTTTTTCAGATTGCCTCAAGTTTTTGAGTTATTATGTAATACAAATATATGGCAATTTTAGTGTTTTTCTACATATTTTGGACTTTAGCATTTTTCAGATTAGTGTTATCGTTTCAATTTCTTTTATATTCCTCTGAGAATACTTCAGCTAATATTTTGAAATAAGCCACATGAAATTCGGATTGATCTGACCAAAGTTATGACCAGTCAAACACAAAAAATATTGATTTTAAGGTGTACCTATTATTTATTGCACAGCATATTAAGTTTTCATAATTCAATAAAATTATATATTATATGTGAAATTAGTTCCATAATTCTATGACCCCTCTTACTTTTATTTTGCAAATTACTCTTTACGTCTTCAGATTAAATTTTCTTTTGTGGTGCTCCTTTTAATCAATATAATTTTTTTGTCCATCAATTATTCATAGAAATATCAACAAAACCTTAAACCAGTAGAATAAATGTATTACTTTCCATAGGTTTGCCTCAGTAAATATTATGGCTATATCATTCTATTTTTGGGATTTCAAAGCGCCCAATTTCATATTATTTTACATTTGATATTATAAGTATTTTTCATTTTTTGTATTAAATATATTTGGTGTTGAAATAAATCTACATCTACCATCTACCATCTACAGAAATTAACAATAATTTTAATTATATTTTATTATTATATATTATATTCTTACTAAATAAATTATTGCCAACATTTATAGGAAGTTTTTATTTTTTGCACTAAATAAAGCCATAATCATTTTGTTTTTTGTTTGCACTAAAAATTAATAATCGAAACCTGTCTCGTTTCGTTGGCACCTCAAAACCTCGAACTAATCTAATTTAAGCCGAGGAAATTTTCATTTTTTTTTTCTTTTATTAATAACGTTTTGTAAAAACTTACTTAAGTTGGCATGACATGTCCGAGAAATATTTTTTAATGCTTGTCGACATTAAAATAATTGACTTAAGTCAAAGCGGAAGCCATCAGAAGAAATATAAATAAATTTTTCAAAAAAAAAAAATGTTACTAATGCATATTAATGTTGTACATAAAACACACAACTATTTTGAATCATAAATTAGTTCGAATTTTTTTGTATACATTATAGTGATCTTCTTGCCAATCAACTTGATTAAAAATGCTTAATTTTAATTGAATTATTTTTTTTTTTGTTTGTTTATGAGTTTTCTTGTTAATACCAATGAAAAAATAAAATTCCAAAAATTTGTTTAAATTGGAATTTTGCTTTGGTTTTCATTTGAATTTATCTTATAACAGAATAAGATCTGCGCTAAGGTTAGACGATTTATGAGTTCTTTAGTCTATATTTATGTTAGAAGATTCTTTCAAGATATTTCATACACGTGACAAAGTTCAAACCAAAAAAGTTAGACGACAAATTTTATACTAATGATAGAACTTTTTTCGTTTTTTTTTTATTTATTTTAGTATTAAATTTCAATGACTGGTAACAGCAAACAGAAAAAACTTGTTATTTCAATATTTGGATTTTCTATAAAATTGTATAAATTTAAGCACTTATAAATATGTATTATATATATAACTATATATACACCGAAAAAAAAGTGTTTTTAATTTTTAAGTGCACACTTTTAAATTTAAAGTTTGGGGAATTTAAAATGCCAGCTGTATTTTACATTTAAAACTGTCTATGTTAATGCCACAAGAATATAGTTCACTGCAGCGAGTTAGATAAATAGCGCACGTATAAGGAATATGTAATGCATGAGGTTGAACGAGTTGGAACCGAAATATATTTGTTGTAACCTTATGTCATTTAAATTAATGTAGCTTTTTTTACTATAACCAATTTGGGAGTCTGTGCAATTTTAACTTGGGTTGCTGTTACCTAATATTTGATTTTTATATTCCGTATAAATTGCAATATTGTGTTATTGAGACGATATTTTGTTGTATCAACAAAAATAAATGATAAACGATAACTTCATGTCAATCATAAGTTTGGTTGCCAGTAACTTGCTATTTTGTAGTTATTTAAAATTGTACTGAAATTTTAAATTGTATTGAGGTTTCTAATTATGATCAGGTTCACTATGTCTGGACCCCAAGTGATGTTGGTATCTCTTTCAATTAAACTGTTGACACTATTGCTAAACAAGCCTCTTTTGCTGGTGCACCTTTGGTTTTTAAATTAACTCCGAAAGATGCTTTAAATTGTATCTATAAAGAGCTTTCTTTAGAATGGACCTCTAGATATTAAACTATATCATTACAAAAGGGCAGTTATTTTTTTAACATCTTTTCATCTTCCCCAAAATCTTTGTGGCATTAAAATTGGGCCTCTCACCTTGGGAGACAAAACTACTTAACAGAATTCTTGCTGGTCACTTATATAACAAAATCTATTTGACAAGAATTGGTATTTATGACTCTAATTTATGTTTTTTATGCAATACTCCCGATACTTTACATCATCAAATTTTTCAGTGTCCTTTTTTCAGTCACATTTACACTAATTTTTGTACATTACCAAATTTCACGGATATTCCTTCTATTTTCAAATCTAAAAATATTCCAGCTATCTATGATCTTCTAAATTTTATTAAAGAATCAAAAATTCTTTAATTTTTATTACTTTTTGACTTTTTGTCTTTTGTTTGTAACCACCAACTTTCTAGTTTTCTTCGTAACTACTTGAAGTTTTGTTTTTGATATACCCTGGCAACATGGTTTACAACCCTGTCATATCAACAAATAATTAAAATAAATGAAATGAAAATATATATATTGAATTCGGTTGATTCGACCGACATGGTAGATATGGTATAATACTTTGGCAGTATAGTACTGAAGAACCGTTTTGAGTTCACCCTTTTTAGTTGTGCGTGTTATATTTGTACTCAAATCAGTGGGACCTACAGTTTAATGCCGAATCTGAAAGGTGAATGAGAGCTTTTCATAGGCAATGTTTTACTCTCGTAGGTTTGCCATTTATCAAGGCACTAACTACTGACCTACCGCGGCTACTGGTAACATACAATGATAATATACATGGCAATATACATGGATATGGTAAAATACAATTAAAAAAATTCGGTTGATTCCACCGACATGGTTGTTGCCATTTCAAATAGGTCGTTTGGACTATTTTGTTGGCTGCCAACCAATAACCAATGATGAGAACTGAAAAAATATTTTTGTTGCTCTTTGATCAAGTTTTTTTTTATCATATTAAATTTAATAAAAAAATGAAAAATAAGAAAATCGAAAATTAAAATCTGTTAAAATCAGTCAAAGTTTTTGGTGCACACAGAAAAATCCTATTTGGGAAGCTGCTTGAAAGAATGAAAAACGTAGTTATAACAACCAACTTCATTTGGTCAAAACAAAATTTCTTCAAATTGGTTGATAAAACTATCGGTTGGCACTGGAAATATTATCATATAATCTTACCAAATTGTTCTAAAACTATTTTAAATTGGTTCTATAGTCAGAACTAACTTAACAGTTGGGAGAAACGAAAAAGTTATATGAGCATATCGACGCCCCTTACGAAAACTATTATATTAAAATTGTCTTACGAAAAAAAGTATATATCACTTTTAAACGAATACGATTTAATTTTTACTTAAATGACGAATATTATAATGTTCTCAAAATTTCACAGAAAATTAGTACAACAGTTTCTGTGGAAAATTATTATGTTTCAAATTTTTAAACGTAAATTGGAGCTTTTTATTGAAATAGATTTTTGTCAAAATCATATTGCGTTGCTCTTATATTTTAATATATGTCATTTGTAAAATTTTTTTTGAAAACACTTTAAATAATTACGCTATAATGATATAAATTATGCATTACCATTTTCATGTCGGTGACTCAGAAGTTAAGTGTGTTAGAATACAATACGAAACATCTCTGGTTCAAACCAGCGAATGCAACATCCAAAAAATAATATCCAAAAAAAAAAAAATAAAAAAAAAATGTTTTTCTTCAACGCCCTACTTCTTGGTAGATAACCTTCGAGATTAAAAATCTCAGCCATGAAAAGTTATGATTCGGCGTAGGTTCCGCTATTTGATTACAAATATAACATGTTTAAATAGTGAAACTGTTCAGTCTAAGGTTCTTCAGAACTGTATCGCTAAACTAGTATTATTATAATCATTATTAGCACCGTAGGACATGTCCATTTTCAGGATTTTCGAGATCATTCGTTATTGTCTCCTAAGAAATCTAGACTGTTACATTAAATTTAGGTTTAATTTCAGAACTGATTTAAGTTTCTAAACGTCTGTAGTCTTTATTAAACGATTACATATATTTATGACAATGCTGTAATATGTACAGATTTTATATGAAGGCCCCAATCATAATTGCATTATTCATGTTCAACAAAAGATTCCAATCTTCGCGTAAAATTTGAATTAATTATTATATTCGTAGATACATAATAGAGTTCCTGGCAAAACCATAAAACAAATTATTTTTCTCATCAAAAACAATAACATACTTTTATTCTGAACCTCAAAAAATAACATATGTATTTTCGTAAGGGAAAAAATATATAATAGCTTTCGTATGGGGCGTCGATATGAGGTAGGCGCAAGACAGATGAATGTTTTTTAACTAAATATTACACTAAATTTTCTATAGAAACTTCATAAAAATGTTCCATTTCCTTTTCTTGACAAATAATAAGATATTAATATGCTGATTTTAATTAAAAAGATGAATTTAAATTTTCTATGAATATACGTCAATATTTTTAAAATGTTCGTTAAATATTTTATTAATTATATAAAAAAAGAATATTAGTATAAGTAAAACATGTGCAATTATCAAAATTCAACAAAATTTCGTTAACTTAAATTAAATAATTGCTATTTGTATAAGTACTAAACAACAAGTTTTAGTTGATTAAATCCAGTTTTTGGCGCAACGAGGACGCTTATCACTTTAAATATTATTGAAACGCAATTTTGTTTTAAAAACAACGATATTTCTTATCTGCTGAAATTCATAGAAAAATTGTTAATTCTAAAACGACAAAAAAAAACACCAGCTGCTTGTATGTCGTGTAAGTATTTTAATGATTTTAAAATAATTATCTACATTAATGTTAATTTAAAATACAGCAAATATATATATATATATATATACATATATATATATAAATATCACAAAAAGAAAAATAGTGTTCAAGGTTGTAATACTTTTCAAACATCTTTTGTTTTCTTAGTGTACATAACGATCATTTATATGTATAAATATAGAAGGTCATATGTCCTTTGGTATAGTTATTTCGATTCTCATTTTTTCGTTCTAGGTATGAAAGTCGACTATGAGGGGATTATACCGTTTTATTTACTAAAGTTGCCTAAGTTACTAAAGTTACCTTTCTGAGGTTTCGAAACGATGCATAATGTACTTTTTTTTGGGATAAAAATAGAGTAACAGCACTCATACAGGGTTATATACACTGTGCTGTGAACCAGTTCTCTGGTTTTAATTGATATTTCTTAGATTCATTATTAAATATAAGACTATTGGGTGATAAAGTATTGAAGCTGATCCCTCTCATCACATTTGTGCTAAAAATCTGCCTCCTGATTCAAGAAAATGCTGGACAGTCATAAAGATAGTAATAATAACTATTGTAATACCCTTGCGTTTCCTGAAAACGAAGGCCCCAAAGGATAAAATCATACAATAAAATCATGATAAGGAAGCTTAGCTGCTTCCGAAATAGCTGTACGGTCGCCCCACAAGTTTTTGGTTTTTTGTCAATTACTCAATTTTTGAACCAGTGGAAAATACGCATTATGGCATTTGGTAGACCTAGAGCCCGACAAATTAGTTTTTGCAATACTCCATTTTAAGGTCGACTAAAAACAAACAACTTTAAAGTAAATAATAATAAATATACCTACCTATATAAAAATATCGTCTAAAAAAATCATTTTCCGAGTTTTGATCCACTTATTTTAAAAACGTATTGGAATATTAGCATTCATTAGTATACTAAAATTACTCTTGAAAATTGAAAGAGAAATTGCGTTAATGTTTTTTTGTAAAACTATTTTAAGAATAAATAAAAATAGTTTAGCAATGAATTTCCCCTCAGTAACGATTGTTTTAAGTGTTTCGATTTAAAAATAAAGTGTACAGATTTTATTATTAAACAGTATATAAACATTATTTGAATTTCTTATAGTTAAACAATTCGAAAAAAGGATCAAAAATTTGGATTATTGTACTGTTCTACAAAAATCAAGAATGGTATATTATATCCATGAAAACAGATTTTAAATAAATTTAGCTAAAAAGGTTTGTATCATTAATTTCATATTTTAAAAATATTTAAATTTTTGTTCAAGCATTTAAAAAATGTTGAATGTAGCTCATAGCTGATATTTCTCTGAGTCTGAATTTAAAGAGTATGAATTTTCCGATATCAATACTCAACATTTCGACTTTTATTTGCATTTGAAAATTGCAAGTTAAATAAATTTGAATTGCTTTTTAAAACCTCTAATAGTAGCATTTCAAATTAGAATCAAATAAATAAAATCTTTAATTGGAAATCACTTTCATTTAAAACATATATAATGGATTTTTTTTTTAGAATTGTAAAAGCATTTTATTTGACCAGTCAAATACATTTTAAATACAGAAAATACTGTAATTTATTTCATTTTTTAAATTTTAAATTTTAAGTAAAAAGTTAAGAATAAAAAATTAAGAATAAGAACGAATAAATAATATAAAACGATTATGAATTATGATTATAAAAAACTTTTAAAAATTTCATAGTTTGCATTAAAAAATAATGTAAAATAGAAAATTGACTTACATAAACTAAAACTAGAATTGAATATAACTCAATTAAAATGAGAATTTAGTAATATCCGTTATAATTGCAATATCCAGTATAATATTTATCATCCTCATAATCGTCATCATCATAATCATCATCATCGTAGTCATCATCATCATAGTAATCATCATAATATTCATCACCATCATCTTCTCAAAATTCATGTGCACTCTCGCACTGGTTTTCACATATTTCAAATGGGATATTGGACACTTTTTGATCGATCGGAAACGAACGCCATACGTAGATCTCTGTCTGCAGACAATGAAGCAAATTATAGTCCAACTCTACGTTAGATACGTCGTATGACTGATAGATATGAAGACCGCGTCCAATAAGGATACTAATGCCGCTACTCAGTATTATTTTGCGATCATTCAAATTCTCGTCGTAACTGATATTTACATAGATGTTGTGATTTTGAAACTCTTCCTTCAACCCCGCAAAAAACTCCCGTTGGTTTTCGCCAAACCAACCGAATGCCTCCTTGGTCACAATGTTAATGCACTTAAGTTTATTGCATCGTTGAGTCAGTAGATTAACAAATGCGCTCAGATTGAAAATCTGTAACTCCTGCCTTAGATAGGGTTCATGAAGCAGAACCTCTTTCACACTTTCATCTAAATATTCCCCGAATATGGTGCTGTAACTATAACCGGAAGCTGCTTCAGCAACACGCTGTTCAATTGTGGAGCGTTCCCTATGGCATTAGTGCAGCATTCCGTCGACATGGTAATTAGTATATACGAACTACGCAATACCAATAAAATGAACTAGAACTTTTTCAACTTTAATTAAAAACTCCTTTTGAGTTATTTTTGATTCTTCGTGGAGAACTGGAACTGTCATTTTAACGATGCTGCGTTGATTTTATCGATATTCTTGTTTTTCTTATTTGTTTTCTGTAAATATAATTCTTAGAATTCGAAATTTTGCACAGGTTTTGATTTTCATATTTTCTTTTGTTACGTTTTGTGTTTGAATTTTTTTTACAACGTAATTTAAACGTCGCCAGCAAGCAGAGTCGCCAGATGCAATTTTCAGACGTAATACATTTTTTCCTCATGCAATACCCACAAAATCACCCATACCTTAAATTCTCACAATTTCCCCCAAATTCTCTCGGATCTTCAAAATTTTCCTCAAAATCCCTCAATTCTTATTCATATAAATTCTTGTAAATAGTTGAAATTACTTAAATTTATTTATAGCTAAGTATATTAAATAGATTAACAATTTATCGCATAATATTATTTTCATTCTATTTTAGGTTATGGAAATTTGATTGATACTTTCAAACAATACTTTTTCAACAATTGATATTTTCAAATCAAATGCAATTTATGGTATGGCAGTTCTATGGTTAATTCTTATAAGAAACATATTCCCTTCTTTAAAGTATATAATGTCCCTACCCGGCGAAAGTTTCAGGGAACCCTCGATGTGGTACCAAATATACTACTCATTTTTGCCAAATGTCCTCAATCATGTCCTTTTGGAAACGGCTATATCTTCCAAGATCCATCTCCTCCAGACATGTGGGATACGTCATTGGAATCCTCATGGTCGCCTTTTTCATATGTATATTCATGAAGGCCTTTGCATATTTCAATATAATTTATTTAACATCATTTTTAAACAAAATAAAGAAAGTTATTAAGTGTGTCTACGAATTCGATTAAATTGCTGACTAAACTAAATTGTACAAGTTTTTATTAGACCGTCATTTGTTAACCGGTAATAGTTAAAGCCTCTAATAAATCGATTATCATATGTCTGTTTACTGTATTCCAATTTAGTTCAATTTAGTTTGCTCGAAAATTTGCTAAACTGAAAGGTAAACGCTGCATTACCGATAAAATTTAATTTAGTCAGCAATTGAGTCGAACTCGCACACACCCTAAATATAATTTTGAACAAGAAATTCGCTATTCAACATATTGTTCCCTCACTTGGGAAAAGAAACTCAATATAAATGCGAGAATTTTCTTATCCCGCAAAGGCATATTGGGATATTACATGTAGGGGATTTTTGTGTGTAGTAATTACCACATATTTTTTCCAAGAAATGGCAACACTTTATGAAACGAAAGAATGTAAACCCTGATTGACGCTTAAATTTACGTTATAAACATTCAAATACAGAAAGGTAACAAAAAGAAATTGACGTAAAAATTAAATGTAAAAAAAACCTGAATTCACAAAAATTAAAAAAAGAATTGGTATCAAATCAGCGCAGCAACATTAAAAAGACAAAGTTCTAGTTCCACGAACAATCTAAGAATACAAAAGTAGTTTTCAATTTCAGTTGACAAAGTTCGAGGTTATTATTTCATTGGTATCGAGAAATTGCTAAATACATACAATGGCTGCCGAATGCTGCACTAATGCCATGTGGAACGCTTCTCAAAGCCTCAAATCTGGACTGGTACTAGAGTCCATTATGTACTATGAGGTGGCAATTAAATATATCAGGAACTTCGGGTGTGGCTGTTGTGATGGTTTGAAACACAACAAAAACTACGCAAAAGGACTGGATAAACATATAAATCAGCTTAAGAAACAACTGATTGCGCAACAATTGAACAGCGTTTTGCTGAAACAGCTTCATGTTGAGGAAGACACTTCCGGTTATAGTTACAGCACCATATTCGGCGAATATTTAGATGAAAGTGTAAAAGAGGTGCTGCTTCATGAACCCTATCTAATGCAGGAGTTGCAGTTTTCCAATTTGCGCGCATTTGTTAATCTACTGACGCAACGATGCAAGGAACTCAAGTGCATTAACATTGTAACCAAGAAGGCATACGGTCAGTCTGGTAAAAACCAAAGAGAGACATTTGCCGAGTTGAAAGAAGAGATGCAAAGTCGCAACATCTACTTAAAGTACAGTTACGATGAGAATTTGCATGATCGCAAGATAATGCTGAGTAACGGCATTAGTATACTTATTGGACGTGGTCTTCATATCTATCAGTCATACAACGCACATAACCAACCGTTGGATTATAATTTCCTCTCTTGTCTCCAGACGGACATATATATATGGAGTTCGCTTCGATTCGATGAAAAACTGTCGAAGACTCCATATGAAATATGCGAAAAGAAATGCGAATTTGCGCATATGGTGAATGATTTTTGTAATGATGATTACGATTTTTATTACGATGTTAGTAATGATTATGATTTTTATTGCGATGAAGGTAATGATTACGATTTTTAT
Organism: Dryomyza anilis; assembly: GCA_951804985.1. NCBI lineage: Eukaryota > Metazoa > Arthropoda > Insecta > Diptera > Dryomyzidae > Dryomyza > Dryomyza anilis. The sequence continues at coordinate 11,703,593 of OX638133.1, forward strand.
TACGATGATGGTAATGATTACGATTTTGATTACGATGTTTGCAATGATTACAATTTTGATTACGATGTTGGTAATGATTACGATTTTGATTACGATATTGGTAATGATTACGATGATGATTATTATTATAATTATAATACCAATTATAGTGATATATTTGGATATAATGACGAATATCTTGATAGTGATTATTACTAAAAAAATGGTCTTTCTTTAAGATGATTATAACTAAGATATATATAACAAAAATTCATATTTTATTTACTTCCCAGTTTTAATTGTTTTATGTTAATTTAATGCGCTCATGTCCGGCCTGTCCGCCGCTGTTGTTATAAACATGTTGATTTTTTTTTTTGTTCATTAAAAATGTATTTGAATAAATGAATTGAATAAAATTTTATTAAATGCTAAATAAAATTCTAGTATTTATATCGCTCATTTACTACAAGAGTGTCAAAAATATCAATTTTGTAGAAAACTCGTTTAAAATTTTCAATTGAATTTCATTTTCCATATAAAATGTATTGGGCATTAGAAATGGGGTAATGGCATATTCTCTTCTCACGCGATGATTATACAAGATATGAATATGAATTTTTTACACAAGATAAAACATGTGTTAACTGATAATTCTGCATCATTAACTCAAAAATCGTGTTTTTTTGAGTAAATGGGCGTTCTTTTTTTTGTATTTTGTGCATAGTTTTTAATTTATTGTTATTTTGCACGGTAAAATAATAAAAAAACTGACATTATGTCCTACATAAAAAACTGAAAACTCATTCTCGATCTAATAAAATTTGCAAAAAAAACATTCTCGAATTATGAATCTATGTACAAAGAATTACATTCTGGATCTTTACACAAACTTCATACACATTTTTTTAACTCTTAAATTTTAACCACTTTAACCATATTCCGATTTCCGGTTCCTCACAATTTGGGGTCAAATATGAACAATTAGGGTATTTGAAAACAGTACAAAAAATATTTTAATTTCAAAAGATACTGAATTGGTGTCTTCAGCAATGTTGTTTATCATGAACAGGCGCAGGAAGTTGGGAGAATCAGTGAAATTTTTAAAATTTTAAATAATACAAAAATGATGAAAATATACTTTTATTAAATTTATTTATTAAATAATTTATAATATAAAGATATTATCTTTTTATTGTATCCATAGTTTTCCATTCGTTAGCGCGCTAATTTATGAATAATTTGCAAAATTCAATAAATTCATTTACTGCTAATTAGTAGTGGAAATTTGACAAATCCGGCGCACCGTGTAGTATTTTTCGATGCTACGTAAATAAAAATAAATATTTTTTATTTATTAAATAAAACAAAAAAATTAGGTTTCAATTCCTTATCGAAATTATTTCTTTAATTAATGAATTTTAGAAATTTATATTTTTTTGTAATTATACCATATTCAAAATATGTCTCACTTATTTTTGAGCGCTCTCAAGTTTCATTTAACACACTGTTCGGCGCAGACTTTTTTAAAATAATAAATTAAATACATTAATACCATTTTGTAACGTTATTGCGTACATTGCCAAAATTTGCACCTTATTTGTGGTTAAAATTTAAGTCATTTAGTGCAAATCTGGTAAAATGAGACAAGACAGACAATTCTCTTGGGATATATCTTCAAATGTATTAATCATCGTACGAACGGAATCCATAGTGAGCTATTTTAATGACAAACAACGCTAATTTTTTACGAAAGGGATTTGTAACTAATTAACACATTGATAAAAATTAATAAAACGGAAATAACAAGCGTTTATTATTAGGCTTAAATAAAAACTGAATACGACCGTAAGATATATTCGAACTATTATTAAGAGTTTCTTAATGTTTCCACAACTCGAATCAATAAAAGTTAATACAGACAAAAATTCATTTTTAACGGTTTTTAACAAGCATAACCAGTTTAAATTGACGTTGCTCTTTTGTATAATTATAAAATAAATTGAAGCACACATTTGATTTAATAATTACAAGAAATTATCATGTTTCCAAAGTAAAAATACTACTTTATTTATTTTTTTAATTACTTCTAAATTAATTAAAAACGTGAAACCAAACTACAGTTAATTTATGGATTTACTTTTTTAATTATCAGTTCTATGACTTATTTATAATAAATAACTTTTTAAATAATTCTAATTCAGCTACTTTAATATCTAATTATATCATTTACGTTTATTTTTTTGGTTAATACTGTCCGGGTTTCCTGACTTTGTGTTTATTGGAAAATGTGAATCATGCGATATGCAGCTCATTTAAATGATGAATAACTTAAATTTCAGTTAAAATACCGCGAACACATTTTGAAGAGATGCGTAATTCATTAACGATTTCATTCAAATTACCGATTTGACGTTGAACAAGTTCAGTGGAATAGTTCAAATTAAGTTCAAATAACTCATGCAATAATATTTGACCTCCAAAACTGAAAAATGCAATTCCAAGGATTTAAAAAAAGTTTTTTTTTGGCATGACATTAAATTTTCAGACAAACTATAATTAATATTTTCAAATATATTTTTCGAAGATAATTTTTTCTGATTTTATTATCTTTCTAAAAAAAAACGTTATAAATAATCGTTATACAAAATTTTTGAATAACTGCACAGTATTTTCTTTAATATTAATAATTAATAAGGCTACTTACAGAAATAAATGTTATGTTTTAACGTTCAAATTAGGCTGTGCGATTAATCGATTAATCAAATTATACAATTAATCAAGATTTTCGATTAATCGGAACATTTATTAACCAATTAATCAGGATTCTGATTAATCAAAATTGTGATTAATTGATTAATCAGCATTTTGATTAATCAGAATTTCCGATTAAATAACTTTTGCGTCGCAAAGTATTTAAAAATACTTTAGTAAGTGTTTCTTGAACATTTGGAACACTTTCTTTTATTTTTTAATTATTTTAAAAATAAATTTTCACTTTATTCATTTTAAATTAATTAAAATGCTGATTAATCAGGATTCTGATTAATCAGAGTTTCTGATTAATCAATTAATCAGGATTCTGATTAATCAAGATTTTGTTTAATCGTACAGCCCTAGTTCAAATACATTTCATATTTCTATAGCATTCAAATGACTTGAAAGAAAACTTATGAAGGAAATAAAAACCATTTTTTGACATCACTGTATAAAACTCACATTTTTGGTTGTTTTTACGTTAATTTTTATGAGTATACTTTTGGGCAGTTTTATCTTCTTGAATGTACAATATAAACACATATAAAGTATGAAGTGAGTAATGAACCATAACATTGTAATTGAATTTAGAGTTCCATAGTAAAAATTGTCAAACCTTAAATAATACTGGTTCGAGGGTGCAGTACAAATCAATACGTTTCAGAAGTACTGATCGGGGACACATAGATTTATAATTCTGTAGAATTAGATCTCTCAAAAGGTAAGAAAAAGTATTTTCTATTTTCATTATTATTGTTAATGATATTCGCTAATTGTGAAATTTTAAATAAAGGTGTTCGACAGCATACAGTTGGATTTGGAGCTCCTTGGAAAAAAGAGACATTTTTCCGAAAGTCATGGACATCGGAGTCGCTGATAACAGTTGAAGCAGAATAGCCAAGGCCCAGATATTTTTTTCGCCGCTTAAAAAGAATGTAACTCATCATAAATGCTATAGCAGACAAGTTAAAAGTTAGAAAATAGAACACAATCTACGACATTGTCAAGGAAGCGCCAGAACGAAATCTACCTGGAAAAGCACTCTTGATACAAAAAAAAATAGACGGCACTGGGAAATCATTTGGCGAAATCAAAACAAAGAAGTAACTCTAAAATAATCGAAGGAAACGCTAAAATGCTCTTGAGTATTCAAAAAGAGAGTAAATATTAAAAAATATTTTATAATCAATAATTTAAATCATTTATAAAATGTTTTTTTTTTACATTTTGTAACGAAAAGTTTTATCAAAAAAAAATCCGGTCAGATAACATGTTTTTCCACATTTGATAATTTTGAATTTACTCCTAAACGACTATTTAGATTTAAGAAAGAATATTTAAATTTATTTTATTAAAATTTAAAAAAAAAAAGTTAATTGTAACGAAGTATTGTAAAAACGTAGTAGAAAAATCTGTAAAAGGTTATACAAGCTGTCATTTGGGTCTGAAGTGTAGCAGATATCGTTAGATCAGAGTTGAATGCCAACACTGGTGGACTGTTATCGCTGTTCTGTGATGCCACCATTGAATCCCACAAAATTCACATTTTCCCACTGATTAAAAATATTTTTTTTTTTTTACACCAGGCAGATAAATCTCAGTTTAAATTATAAATGATCTTAAATATTAACTTTGGCTCTAAAATGCACAATAATAGTGGAATAAAAGTTGAAATTAAAACAAGTACATTATATTTTTGTATGTTATTTTGAAGATGGTTTACAAAGCAGTAATTTCCATCACACTAACTGGGATGATCGGCTGACCACCTGAGATTCTTAATGTGGGCGTTGTGATCTCATCATTTCCATTGAATGGTGCGCCAGCTCGTCCTTTCTGCAACAATAGATTCACGATCTAAAATTGTAACCTTGATGTTGGGCACCACCTCACCATGTGGCTTATCAATTGCTACGCTTATGTTGTGCGAATTCTTGTACGTAATCCTCACCTTTTCGGCATCCAAAAAACAGTTTGCAAACCGCAGTTAAGAATGCAGCCGTTGATTCGTTTGTATTGAAGACATTGATTTCTGATACCATGATCCATGGCTTTGTTCCACCATTAATAATCAAAAGTGTCCTTTACTAGTCTGCAATGAAGTAGACAATATATATTTAGAAAATGTTAACTATATTTATGCTACTTATCTTTCAATGTACTGTTGCATATCGGCTCTCTGAGAAAATTAAATGATTTTTGATTTCATGTTTCAAACACTCAGGCTACAACGGAAAAAAATCGGTACCGGCGAGACGGAGTATTAACGGGAAAAAATTTAATTTTTATTACTTTTGTGATTTTTTTTCTCTAGAAGAAGTATTATATCCAGGACAAGATCTGAAAATTCATAAAAACTGTATTTTTCCTGCAAAACTAACAACATGATTTGTGCAATTTCAATCTTATAAAACTGTTAATAATGCACTTGAGAGAACCAAAATCGCAAACAAATTCTAAATTGAATAATTTCATGGGAAATAAATTTACCCATTGCCATGAAATAATTCCCAAAAGGTGGCATCTACGTCGCTATTTGTTTTTGCCAATTCTTTATTATGATTCCTCCCGGTTAAAAAACCACCTCCACCACTCCCCCTTCAAAAGAATATAACTAACAAAAAGCACTGACACATGCAATTTCATTTGCTTTTAATTGAAATTTAGCCGGTGTCTGGCTTTCATATGACAATTTTGCACTTGGTTCTGCTTAGTCATTTGTGCGACCACAGATTCAATCGATTCGTGACCATCAACGCGAACGAACCACAGAATTCAACAGAGAAAACAACAAAAGTAAGTATAAAAAATTGCAACGCAAATAATTTAATTAATCAATTTCACAATAATTGTTTATGTTTTTTTTTGTAATTCTTCTAGTTATGTTGAAGCAATTGCTATTGCTTGTCGCAGTGCTGCTGACCGTGCAGCTGAGCAGTGCCACCGGCGGCGATGGTCTTATGCGTGTGCCCTTGAAAAAGGTGCAAAGCGCTCGTCATCATTTTGGAGATGTGGGCACCGAACTGCAGCAGTTGCGCATTCGCTACGCCAGCAACGGCGGTGTGACGCCGGAGCCACTGTCCAACTACCTGGACGCTCAGTACTATGGACCGATATCGATTGGCGAACCGCCGCAGAACTTTAAGGTGGTCTTCGATACAGGTTCCTCGAATCTATGGGTGCCCTCGAAGAAGTGTCATCTCACCAACATCGCTTGCCTGATGCATAACAAATACGATGCCAGCAAATCGAAGAGCTACGTTAAAAATGACACCGCCTTTGCCATACACTACGGCTCGGGCAGCCTTTCCGGTTATTTGTCGGCCGACACTCTAAATATCGGTGGCATCAACATAAAACAGCAGACATTTGCCGAGGCGTTAAGTGAGCCTGGTTTGGTCTTTGTGGCCGCCAAGTTCGATGGTATTCTCGGCCTGGGCTATAGCTCTATTTCGGTGGATGCCGTTAAGCCGCCCTTCTACAATATGTATGAGCAAGGCATCATTAATGCACCAATCTTCTCGTTCTATCTGAATCGTGATGCGGCCGCACCCGAGGGTGGTGAAATCATTTTTGGTGGCTCAGATCCCAATCATTATACCGGAGATTTTACCTATTTGCCGGTGACACGCAAAGCTTATTGGCAGATTAAAATGGACTCGGCAGCCATTGGTGATGTGCAGCTGTGCAAAGGCGGTTGTCAGGTGATTGCCGACACTGGTACCTCACTTATTGCAGCACCACCTGCAGAGGCCACTTCTATCAATCAGGCTATTGGTGGCACACCCATTGTGGGGGGACAGTATATCGTCGCGTGTGATATGATTCCCAAGTTGCCGGTCATTAAATTTGTGCTGGGCGGCAAGACATTCGAACTGGAGGGCAAGGACTATATACTGCGCATTGCCCAAATGGGTAAAACTATCTGCTTGTCTGGCTTCATGGGCTTGGAAGTGCCACCGCCAAATGGCCCGTTGTGGATTCTAGGTGATGTCTTCATTGGCAAGTACTATACAGAGTTTGATATGGGCAATGATCGAGTTGGTTTTGCTACCGCCAAGTAAAACTTTTATATTTAATTGAATTAAATGTTATAATTTGTAACAACTAAGAACTACACTTCATATTTCAATGGCATTGATGATGCATGTTTAAAACAAATAAAGTATTCTTTTTAAAATGTAAATAAATATTTTTATTTATTTTTAAAGGAGATTAGATAGTTTAGTTTGATTAGGTTTTGCGAAAAACACGAATATAAGATTGAATGATACATTTTGTAAAACTATTATTTTAAAGCTTTCAGAACCTTGAATCTATTTTGAAAATCGGACCAAGTTTTTAACCTAAGACAGGAAAAATATATCACTGTTTAAAAATAGTTTTCAAAAAACATTAAACATCATTTTCCTTCTAATTGGCAGGACTAATTTTAAATTGATATTTACTTAATACTGATATAACATATATCGTCACTACCATGCCAAAGGGGTGAATGTGCAATTTTTGACATTTGCGTTTTTTCACATTTTTGAATGTAGTTTATCCTCAAGTATGCTGTGCTGCACAAAAGATAAAACTAAAAGGACGAATTTGGAAAATTGAAAAATCTTGTCATGCCAAAAGGGCGAAAATTTTCGTTTTTTCGCCATAACTTTTTATTGGTATAAGATAAACTAGTGGCATTTATTGTTTGTTTTCAAAGCACCTATCGATCTGCATCATTAATTAAAAATATTCTGCCAAACATTAATTTGACATTTGTTATTTGCAGGAAAAAATTTGTTGGCAAAATATTTATAATTAATGATGCAGATCGATAGGTGCTTTGAAAACAAACCATAATTGCCTTTACATTCCTATTTTATCTTGTACCATTAAAGAGTTATAGTAATAAAACGAAAAGATTCGCCCTTTTGGCATGACAAGATTTTCAATTTTTCCAATTTCTCCGTTTTTTTGCTATTTATTGGTGCAAGATAAAATAGTGGTGTAAAGGTATTAATTGTTTGTTTTTAAAGCATCTATCGATTGGCATTATTTAAAAATATTTCGCCAAACATTTTTTCCTGCAAATAACAAATGACAAATTAATGTTTGGCAAAATATTTTTAAATAATGATGCCAATAGATAGGTGCTTTAAAAGCAAACAATTAATGCATTTACATTACTATTTTATCTTGCGCTAATAAAAAGTTATAGCATAAAAAACAAAAATATTTGCTTTTGATCAGGATATAGCCTCACAAAATCCGTATTTTTAATTCAGTAGGTTGTCCAAATCTAAAGATATTTTATACACGTTATAATAATTGACGAATAAACCAAAATAACAGAAAAAATTGAAAAAAAATATAAATTTTGTTAATTTTTAAAGCACTTCAACTTTAAAATTGGATTACCCCAACATTTTTTTAACATGCACATTCGCCCCTTTGGCATGACAGTGACGATATGATGTTTTTAAGATATTTAGCTCTAAACTTGGAAAATTTTCATTTTTCGACAAATTTTTACACATTTTTTTATTATTTAAGATCTAATGATAAACAAGAACATTATTCATTGTTATACAGAGCATATACGACACTAACTATTAAAATTACTAACTTTTCTAATTGATCTACGTTTTAAAATATGCCCTATGTTGTTACTCTTTTGGATATTTTAATTTTCAATAAAAAAAATACTTATTCCTATAATCTAAAAATATCAGTACTTCATATTTAATTTGCTTATTCTTATTGCATACTTATTCTTTTTTTTTAGGCCTTCTGTTTAACAAACCTGATAAAAAAAGCCATTCATAATTTTAAATTTAATATTAATACATATTATAAAATGAATTTTAATCATTTTTATCGCTTTCAAAATGCATTATTGGCATGATTCATGCCATAATTAGTACGAGTGCAATATTTTGAATAAACAATTATTATTTTTTTTTTTTTGTAAATACTTTAGATAACATGTTGAACTTTCAGATTCTGTGGAACCAATAGCTGGTCAACAAAAGTATAATTTTTCTTACTATCCACAGCAGCTCCACTGCAGCGAAAATAAACATTTTAAGTAAACAAAACTTCAACTTTGCAATCCAATCAGTTTCTTATAAAATATATTTGCTGCATCGCAAATTTTAAAAATAAATATAAAAATGATAAGTGGATTTGTTTGGCTTCATATGTATTATGAATGTTTGTTTTTGTACAATGTCTTATCAGCTAACAAAAGCATCTATAGTTGATAGAAGTTCAATACACCACAGGCAAATAATAGCCTAGTAGAAAAGTTTTTAATTCACACACAGTCACATTTGAGTCACATTTGAGTTTCCTCGGCGTAGAATGGCCTAAGTATTTTATATTTCTACATACAATTAGTTTAATAAGTTTTTAACGACTTTTTAAATACGAACTCTATCAAAAATTAAACAAGTAAATCAAGAGACAGACGACTTCTATATATATTGAAAATAAATTCACATTCTTGCAAATACAATTATCAGAAAAGAGTTTAATAAAACATTTGAACTATTTTAGAATAAACTATTTAGTATTTAAAAAAATAATATAATTCAACTATCATGAAAATTGTCATTGGAAATAAACCAGAGAATGACACGTAAACGAAATCCGTTCATTGAAATATATCTATGTTCAGTCTATATTCAAAATCGATACAAATGCTTTCGATTTCATTACCCAACACTATTTCTTTGCATGGACATCCCATATATCTATTCTAAAAAAATCGCTAGTGCTGATTTTGAATACATACTCAGTTTTTTTCAATTACGTAACGTTTTTGAGAAAATTGCAATCGTATTTTTAGGGCGTCTTTATCCACTACTAAGAATAAAAAAATATAGTACACAGAAAAAAGTATCGTTCGTCATATTGACAAACTGTTTTCGTAATATTGACTAACAACTTAATCAAAATAACGTAAAAGTATACATGTTTTGATGTAGTCGTTTATCAATATTACGTATCGGAATCTTCAATATCAAGTTCTCATGTATACACTAACACATGCCGGAATAGAGTAAAAGCGGAAAACAAATAAGACTATTGAATTAAAACCATTATAAGTATTATTAACGTGTTTAATAAATAGCATTCGTAATATTAACGTACGTCGTACTTCAAAATCTTTCAATGTGTTAGTAAATCTCGATTGATTAACACAATACGTAATATTGACGAACGCGATCATCGGTTGACATTTGATTAATTTGTTTGTCGTATTGATGTACAAGTTCGTTGTATTTACGTAACTTTTTGGTTGTGTATACTGTTGAAAAATAATAGTATAAAAAGCCTTAATTGCAATTTTCTTTTAATTGTCAAGACTAATTTTAATATATTTTAATATGTTACTTCATATTAAATTAATTCATATTTAAAGTACCCAGTATTAAATTTGTCCAGGCCTTGTCAGTAGAAGTCCTGCTATAACAACTTCTTAGCATGCTCAATACACATTCTGTCATCACTGAAACTATTGTATTTCCAGCATACCTTCTAGAGAATCAGCGCCAATCGATTTGGTGATTATTTCTAATATTTTTCAAATACAAAAGCTAAGCTCTGCTAGCTCACCTTCTTGTAGAATGCTAACAGTAATGAGTCAAACTATTTTGTGAGACCTTCTGAGAGCTGTTCTTTGTGAAACGAATAGGGAAGTCCTGCAAAAATGTTCATTTCATATAAAAAAAAGAAGAAAGGAAATCATTTAGTCGATAAGGGGTTCTACCTGCTTGAGAATCAGTCCTAACATAGCTTCTTACGCATGAAGTTTACTACTGGGTAGCTTCTTGCGCCTGAAATCTACTACTAGGTATGCTTATTTTTATTGTATACTAATTTTTTCCCATTATGCTTTTTGTGAAAAATTATGGTAAAAACTGCTATTTTTCAATATGTAAAATATACAATGTAATACAATGTTTAGCAAAAACTGTTTTAAAAAGATTGTAATTTTTATCGTTAGTTTGAACTATGCTTATTAGATCGGTAATATTATAAGAAATCATCCAAATCATGAGTAGTGTAATTTATAAATCGTTACAAGAAATGTTTCTGGAATATATTTAGGCGCATAATGTAAATCCTTCCATATCTGACTAACCAAAGACATACGTTATTCGTTAGCACGTCCTAAGTAAAACAACAATTGATAAGAGCTGAACAGAAAATAACAATTAATCGCTAAAGACTGTTTTTAGACTTTGATCCAAGAAAAAAAAGAATGACCAGACGTGCTTTGTTTATCGTTTATACCAATTGTCATAATAAAAAATACAATTAGCAACAAAAATAATAATCACAACCAATATTTTTCGAGTTTAAAAATAGGTAAATTAAAATTAATTAATTTTTCATACATGAGGTGAATTTCAAGAAAGTCTTAATTAAATTTAAGCTTCAGAAATTGTAATCATTGCTTTTTTTATTTATACAGAATTCGCTACAGTATTTATTTAGAAATATAAGGCAAATATTTAATATTCCAAAATAGTGCTAACAAAAATTAATACTAAATTTTAACTAAAAATAATACAACTCCATAATCAGTTATTGTTTACGAGTCCTTAATGGATACACAAAAAAAAAAACGAATTACGTTGAACTTTTTAGATTTGACGTGCTCTCGACGTGAGTCTGCTGCTGCGGCAACGCGTTGTTGTCATGCTCTTCATCCGATTCGGTCGATTCGCGTATCAATTGCGCCTGACGCAATTTATACAACTCGCACGTCTCATTTACATAGCGATTAAAAACCTCTGGCTTATCGGCATACACATGATGACCGGCGCCGGTCACGATTTTGATGTCGACCGTTGAGTTGGCGCGTTGCGATTTAATCTTCTCGCCCGACGACGAATCAATCCACGATCGCGAGCCGTATATGAACGTTATGGGGATGTCATCGCGCACATCCTTTATGCGATTTATCATCGGATGCTTGGCCCAGCCAAAGGATTCCATCATGGTGTGGAAGGCCGATTCGCCGCTAGGCGTCTGTGCGTTGCATTGATGTATGTACTGCGGCAGCAGTTGCTGATCCGCCTCGACAGCGGCCGAAAATTTGCGCATTATATCGGGACGTGTCTTTTGTACCACCCATTGACCGAAAGGACCGGCGGCGCGCAATGCAAACAATGGATTTAGTGGCGTCAAGGCGTATGCTATGGCTCGCACCCAAAACGGAATCGTTTTGGTGGTGCTCGTCTCGGTCGGTTTCTCTGGAAAACCCCACGGATCAGCGAGTATCATGTGTTTGACGCGATCTGGATATGAGAGCGCATAACTGGATGCTATAAAACCGCCCATCGAGTGTCCGAGCAGTATCATGCTGTTAATGTTCATCTCGCGACGCCATTCCTCCACCGATTTGACAAATTGTTTTTCACAGATAAGTGCATCGTTCGAGAAGTTTGGTCTGGAACTGCGTCCAAAGCCTAATATGTCCATGGCATAGACGGGACGATCCTTGGCGAGTGTGTCCAGATTTAGCACCCACAGTGCTATACCGGCGCCCAGTCCGTGCAACAGGACGAGCGGCACCTCCTTCGAGTCGGTGTTGAGACTGATGGTCCATATTTTGTCAGCCTCGCCAATGGCGGGCCCAATATCGACGAAAAAGCCACGATATGGCGTTTTCAGGAACGAGAGTATTTTTTTCTCAACGGCTCGCAACATGGTGCTCGAGCTAGAAGTCCAATTAAATAACCATGTCCAGGGCCAAGAGGTTGCGGTGGGTTTGTGGTCCTGAAAATAAGTGGTAAATTAAAAAACTACATTAAAAATCAATAATTTGGTAATGTATTTTATTAAGGAAACTATTAATTAATGTCAAGCACTTTATCAACATTATCTGTAACAGACCAAAAATAGGTTTTTCACATCAGAGTTTTTACATTTAGAGTCGATTGCTCATAATAAAAACAACTTTTTTAGAATATATAAAAAGTGATCTTTTGACCCCTCATAATTGTAAAACGGTTATAATTTTATGTTAATAGTTTACAATTTTAATTAGCTTGTTGTTTGAATATGCATATTTACTAAATACAAAGATACTGTACAATTTATATTACAGCGTAAGGTAAAACACCATAAATCCACGCAAGTACTCAATTCTGGTCAATTTTTAAAGATTAAAAAAATATATATTTGGAATAAATGCAGTGAAATTTTAATATTAAAGAAAAAAAAAACATGATGCATTTATAATACTTATAAATATATATATATATTTTTAAATATTACAAATCTTATGCTACAAATCTTAATTTTGCTCTAACGCTTCTAGCGGCTAGATTCCACAGTATTCGGCAGCAAAAGAGGACATGGATGAAATAATATTTATTCAGCTAAAAGTTAAATAAATTTCAGCTCAAAGACTTTTAAAGCTTTTCAGTTGTGAAATTTTGACTTAATTCAGCTATATCGTCCTTTGCGGCCTGGTTCCTGAGTATTCAGAAGCAAAGGAGGGTATGGGATGAAAGTTTATTCATATAGCTTTAAGTTAAAATCAATTGTCTTAAATGTTTTTATTTATTAAATTAAAATTAAATTAAGTGTTTTTGTTTTACGACCTCTTGATAATTTTAAGATATTGTCTTAACGAGTTCAAGGTCCAGTCAGTACAAATTGGATGTTTTGTACCAACAAAGCAAATTGCTGCACGCAACAACAACTTTGGCAAAATCTCGAGTTGATGCAGTTTTTACATTCTTTGCTTTTGGTTCTTTCTTCAATGCACATAATTCTTATTGTGTTCATTGGAAAAGGAAAACTTTAGCGACTTGAAATGCAGAATCTGCAGAGAAAGATCGCTGATGAAGGGGCTTGGCTGTCTCTGAAACAGCTGTACGATCTGCCACTTAATACATTTTGCCAATCGTTTGTTGTTATATTTGTTTTACAAAACACCCAATTTGAACTGAATGGACCTTCAGCACGTTTTTAATATATTAAAATTAAATGTTTTCATGTATGAACTTTCAAAATCGAAATTTATAAAAAATTAGAGATTTTCCGAATAGGCTTAGACTGACTGCACAGTAAGGCAAAAAGACAACTTTTTTAATTGAACTCCATTTTTTTTTGTTATTGTGCTTCAATGTGGCGAAATTGTTAATTGTACATTTTTGATGTCTAAGGAGCGATTATAGGGAACTTCCTAATGATGATTTCCACCGAACACTCTAAGTTTGTAACTTAATGATTTACCACTATGTTTAATGGTTTTCTATTAACAATTCCGTTAAGGAGTTATAAACAGTAGAAGAAGTGAAAAAACTATCATAATATCTTTGGGGAAAATATTCATCTTTGAAAATGAGCTAGGGTCTCCAAACAACTTAATTCTCCAACACGTACTATTTCTGAAATACAAGCCTTCTAATAACGACAAATAGTTCTAACATCAATTTTGAATAAAGTCTTAGAAATATATTATTATAATAATGTTGATGCAGTGAAAATTGCAGCAATTCTTAGTTAAAATTGTGACGCTGATTCCGAATATAGCATTGGTGTTTTCATATTGGCTCTAGTTTTTGAGCTATATCCCATTTTTGTTTTCTTATAGTTTTGCTCTTGTATTATTTTTCATATTCCAACCAATGACAAGAATGAAATTATTTTTTCTGCATTAGACACGGAGAACCTTGCACCATAATACAACATTTGGTTTGCGAGATATAGGCAAAAAAAAATTAGAACTTGGCAGTACAGCCGGAAAATATTTTCTGTTTTTTTTTTGATACAGAATACATAACTCCTTTATGAAATGTTAAAAACTTACTTAATTTATAATATTTTTTTTTTAACTTTTCGATGACTTTAATGAATTCATAAAATTACGCGCTTAATAAAATTTGTTGCAAGACACCATACTATACTGGGCGGGGGTTAAGTTGGTTTCCTTTGCCGACGGAACTATTATCCAATTGAAAACAGCTGTTTGTTGTGAAATAGTTTTTGTATTTTTCGTTTTTTTTTTTAATTTTCTTTTCGAGACTTTTTCTGACATTTTTTTTTTGGTGCAAGTACCAAGTACGACCGACTACGACTTACCTCCACGGCCATAGTGTGGCAAATACTGTGATCTGTGGCCAACGTCATGATCACTAAACGTATCTTTCTTTCTGCGTCGTGTAGTTAGTGTTTGTTTTCTTTTTTCTTTTTAGTTTATTTATAAATTGAAATATTTTATGTACGCACTAGAAATTTTGATATTTGTTTTACATGCACTTGAAATTTTTTGCGTTTCTTTGTGAAATTTCTTATCTGCACCTTTGTCGTTCAGTTCGTTTTGCACAGAATAAAAAGTATTAATAATGATGATATTTTATATTTTGATAATACATAATACTTTGGTTTAGTTCCGTCATTCGATTCAATGGCTGTTTCAATTGTGCTGCGTTGCGACCCAACACAACAACTAATCAACTAATGTTGAACGCAATTGAAAGCTGAATCAAGTTGCACTTCGGCATCAACAACTCGTTTTATCTAGTATATAGTGGGAATATGCTATTTATACATATAGAAATATATTTACTTGTTATCTCCGCTAATTTTGTGTTTTGTTCAACTATTTATTGTGCTGTCTTCGTTTTTTTTTCTATTCTACATTCTGATTATTCAAGTTTTTCTTTTTCAATCAGTTTCAATAGTTTTGTGGTTTTTTGTTTTGGTCGCTGAGACTTTCAATGTAGAACAAATTCAATTGAATGCCGTACTTTTGTTGCCTGCAATTGTCAATTGCAAACAGCTGTTTAATATTACATTTTCTTTCTTGTTACTAGGGTTCCTTCTCGACAATTATTCCCCGGACAATTTTTCCCAGACAATCAGTAGTACTATACGGAGAAATAAATTAGTTTTTGACTTTTTTTTTTGTAAAAAGAGTGTGTTCTCCAGTTTTCCTTAAAAATACAATTTAATTTTAGATTACCCAACTAGAGCTAAATACGAAATGTTATCTTTGCGACTACATGTGTATTGGTAGTTAATTGAGTTAACTTAAAGCTGTATTTAAGCTATCTTATCGGCTGTATAGAGGTCAACTTTCTGATGATGCCTCTTAATAGTTCACTTAAGCATAACTTTTTTAGTTACCTTTTCGAGAGCTAAAAGTCAACAAAGAGGCGGACATACGTAAGTCTTTCCGATACCTTTTTCATCACTTTCACGACAACATTCGGATATCGTTAACTTTTTAAAGTTAGCATAAAGTTAGGGTTTGGGCATCGTTTGTCTGGTTGGGTATCCAGTTTTTGTTTTCTGAAATGCGTTTAGCACAGAATATTTTAAAAACAAAAGATTTCACTATATCTATTTTGTGTGAATTTCTATCTCTAATGCTATGAACTAAGAAAATATAGCAGATGTTGACGATGAGTGAGTGACTCGATCTTTAACTTTACTGATTTCAATCTTTTGCATAAAAAAAATTTCGAAAGTTTTTGGAAAATATGAGGGTTTTTGGGCTCATAAAATGGGGCCCTCTACCCAGGAGTCGGAAGCCTTTTTGGACTCTTTTAAGTGCTCATATATGAGGGTAATGACACATTTAGGAGTCTAATTTTGAAAATAAATGACGAACATGTTTATAATTTTGGGATTAATTCTGGTGTACATTGTCCAATTCTGAATATTCAGCATTGAATTCAACCATGAATTATTCAGTGCTGAGCAATATTCTGTTGGGAAGCTATGATAGCACTGATTACCGAGTAGTTTGAACATCTTTCCGACTTAATTATTTCCTTTCTTTTTTATATGAATCGCTTTGGGGTCCGAAAGAATTCAATACTTTAAGTTTGTATCTCAACGTTTTACAACCATGATTAATGGATCTCTCACACAAACTCTAACCTTCATGTCCTCGGAAAAGATATTCGACTTTAAATATGAGCTAGGGATCTTCAAACAATCAAATCCCATGTAACATTTTTGAAATTAAAGCCTAATAATACTCAAAACTATAGTATATACTCACTACAGTTTAATAACATTCAAAGACAAAATTAAATAAATGTATTCAATGGGAACGAAAAATTGTTCATTGTTGTTCCAAAAGTAATTCCATATGAACTATTTTTAATAGTAATTTCAAATTTATTCCATAGGAACCATTATTAGAAGTAGTTCCAAAAGTCATTCCATGGGAATCATTGTGAGAAGTAGTTCCAAAAGTCATTCCATGGATATGATTTTTAGAAGTAGTTCCAAAAGTCATTCCATGCGAAACATTTTGAGAAGTAGTTCCAAAAGTCATTACATTGGAACCATTGTGAGAAGTAGTTCCAAAAGTCATTCAATGGGAACTATTTTGAGAAGTAGTTCGAAAAGTCATTCCATGGGAACCATTTTACGAAGTAGTTCGAAAAGTCATTCCATTGGAATCATTTTAAGAAGTAGTTCGAAAAGTCATTCCATGCTAACCATTTTAAGAAGTAGTTCCGAAATTCATACCATGGGTACCATTTTAAGAAGTAGTTACAAAAGCCACTCCATCGAACGTTATTTCATAACTACGTATTTATATTGGAATCGGGAGAGAAGTTGTTCAACCAGTATAGAGAGAAATTTAAAGAGAATACTGGAAGTGGTTCCACAACACATTGCAGTAGAAACGAATGGAGATGTACTTCTCTGTTCGCTTCTCTTAGAAGCTGAGGGAAAAGTACTTGCTCGCGTAGACATCGCCTGCGAAAATAATAACTTCTGGAACCAATTTTGGAGTGACTCTCTTAATACATTATAAATTGCCAAAGTGGTTGTAAAGTACTTCTAAAATCTGCTGGGAAGTTTACTTCGGGTGGTATAAATTAAAAATCACCCGTAGATGTCAGCATTATATGAGATATTTGAACATAAGTGGTCGGTACACAGGTCACAATCGACCGATCATGACCATTTTCAGTAACAGACAGCGTAGGTATATAAATAATCTAATTTAGGAGTAACATTGATTTTGCTATTCTAGTTTTTCTGTAATTGTGATTTCAACATACAGACGGACACCGCTAAATCGACTCAGGAGATCATTCTAATCAAATATATCGTAGTTGTAGAATTAAAAGTCACCAACTACATTTTCAAAATGCCAATTATTCATTTACAAAAATCTTGATATATCTGTGAATTTCTAAATGATGGGCTCAATATTTCTACCAAATGATAAGCCATTGTAAATCTATCAATTGGTATTTCAACTTTAAAAATATATCAATTAGTTTTTATAATATAAACCAGCAAACTCGAAATTTCAGATTTTCAAAAAAATGTATTTGGTGACTTTTAGTTCTACAATGACGATATATACCTATTTTTCCATACGGAATATTCTTCCTTCTCGGTGTTACAAAGGGCGTACCAAACTAAATATACCCTTTTATTCTAAGTGTTAGGAATAAAAACTTATTTTACTGTGATTATTCACAAATTCTGATTAGAGTTACAGTAACGTGATACTAAACAGGTATTTCCACTGGGAAGAATTGTTTTGAGTTGACTAAAACCAGCTTCATGCTTTCAAATGGTTGTGTTTTATTTTTTTTCTTTTTTGCAGAAAATATAAAATGTGCAGTATTTTTGTTTAACAAATATACAGACTGGCTGCTTCGATTTATTTATTCATTCAAATAATTACTGTGTATGCTATTTTAAAGAAATTTACTAATTAAAAGTAGTAGATAATTTGTATAATATTTGTTTGGTTTGTTAGTTGCTACAAATACATGGTACCGTATATTTTTGAGAAAAATAAAAACATCAAATTTTCCATTATTTTGAAGAATTAAATTTCAACTTTATAGTTACGGCTCATGTATTTTTAAGTTTGAAAGCATCATTGTAACATATATTTAGATTTATTGAAAGAGCAAAAAATTATATATTATAAATGTAAAATTTTGCAGTATAATTTTATTTAATATTAGTAAAGTTAAGTGTGGTAAATTGTTGGAATATACAAAAGCTACTAAAATAATGAAAGCAGTTTTTTTTACAGTTTTTGTTCTTTTTTGTTTGGAGTGTAGCATTTTGTAAATTTTTGTAAAATATGTCTTTTCAGCAATTATCACATATTAACAATTTCTTGTAAACTTGCGCTGAATATTTAACTAATTTATATAATTGATTATTATTCTTATTACGCATAGGCGGCTTCTTGGTATTTACAATTATATCTGTAGCCTTTATAAAAAAAAGTACACATTTTTCAATTTAAAATTAATATTAGTTAATTATAAATTTGTTAAAATATAATGCCTTATAAAAAATACTAGTTTCCAGATTAGTAAACTTTAAATACTTAATAAATAATTAAATCAACGAAATACTTTAATTAGCCGATTCAATAATTTCGCCAACAACTACAGCTAAACACGTTTTAGTCGGGTGCGGGCGGTGTTGCTTAAGCGTCCACACTGTTAACGCTACACTGAGAACTAATATCGAAATCCGAAACACTATCCGAACCATAGCCACCGTAACCGCCACCGTTGGCCACACTGTTGCCATTCGTAGCAGGCACCGCTGCCGCCGCCGCTGAACGTGGTTTCAAAACTTCGGCTACGTAGAGCGGCGCAGCGCCAGGCATATCCACAATGCTCGGACGACGCGCCTGCGTGCAGCGTTTAATAGGCGACATAAACGTGAACAAAACCAGCGTCAAGACCAACGTAATAATTAGAATGATCGCGCGTGCATTACCCTCACCACGCACATACGAAATCATTGCCATGACAAGCAACAAGATGACAATTGCGAATTTGGTCATAGTGACGGCGGTCGAATGGATTTTGCCACCACTGCGCGAGATCATGTTGGACGGGCCGTAGGCAAAGTACAGATTGTGCCGATCAACAAAATGCTTCAGGCAAATGTAGACCATGGCAAAAGGCATGATCAGCGGACAAAAGACGCTGTATACAGTCGATATGGTGAACACCAAAATCGTCCAGGCGTAGTGTGTGCCAAACGGAAACGTTATCAGAATAGACTTTCGTATGTATGGCGTCTCGGCCTTCGACTTGGCGGTGCACAGCATCCAGATGTAGACGCACAGCTCCGGAAAACGCAGCAGTTCCAGCGATGTACCAATGAAACCCGCAGTTATGACGTAGTTCACATAGAAAGAGCCACGATCGGGCATAAAAATGCACTGCCAACGTTTAGTGTCATTGCTGACTGACCACTCAAGCAGCGCCTGCGCCGACGTCAAACCCAACGAGGGTAGAATCAAAATCATAAGCAGCAAATAGCCAAAGCACTTGGTCATGATCGAGTAGTTCTGCTGAGAGCGTGTATAATGCGAAAGCCATTTGTCGGAGAAGGCAACAATGACGGGCATCAGCGCTGACAGCGTCCACAGCATTAGAGTGGGCAAGAATTCAGAGATAAGTGGCGAAACACCGCTATCGTGTCCTTTCAACCAGGCGACGCTATCGAGCATATTTACAATAATGGCTGGCGTCGTCAGAAAGAAGAGTACCAGAAATAGCAACACATTGACGGCAGACCACTTGAGATACCAGTGACTTTTGCTCACGTTCAAATGCTCCCAAAAGAGATCGTCCGGCGAGGGTGCAAATTGCAAATGCCATTGTCTATAGGTGCCGGGCGTAAAATGACTGACAATGTTCTGGGCCTCCAGCACGGTGGAGACGGTAATAAAGGCGAGTCCAAGCGGTTCGTTGAGCGCAGCTGCGCGCAAACGTGCAACGTCACCCGACAAAACAGCTTCCTCTCGGGTATAGTAGACATAGGCATTTTCATTGGCGCACGAACAGGATTTTGGTTTGACCTAGTTTATAAAAAAAAATGTATATTATAAATTGAATTTTAATAAGTGTTTATAATCGAAGAGGTTATTACAGTAATATGATAAACTACATTTTTTTGAAAAACTTCTTCGTCCATTGCATTAAGGAAAATTTAACTACACTGTAAAGGGTTTGGTGATGACACCAAAGTTCGTCACCAGACCCAACAGTAATGTTTTGCATTTAAGAAATAATAGTTTGGCACTACAGCTCTGAAGCAGATTTTCTGATATCTTTCACCATTTCAGCTGTTGTGCGTGATATATTGGTCTCTATGTTATGTGCGCTAACCACTGGGATACCGACGCTACGATATTTAAGTAAACTTCTTAAATTTTTGGGTATAAAATTTGACAAGTTTTGCACTCCACGCCCGCAGGACGTCCTCTCCTAAGAGGTCCACCATCGAGTACCGAATTAAACACCTTTTTTGCCGGAGCGGTTTCATTCATATGTTCGACATATCTTAATGCCTGTCAATTTCAGTGTAGAACTCATACTGCTCATCGTTTCATCTGTTTCTGTACTCGTTTTCAACGCATAATAGGTAATATTTTTTCCAAATAATCTCTCTCGAACGTTCCTAAAGCTCGCTCATCGGTGTTGGCAGGCCTTCATGTCTCAGCGCCATAGATAAGGACTGGCATGATCAAGTTGTATTAAGCAAGGTGAGAAAAATCGAAGTCCTTAATACACCTTGGGCATGATGAGTGATTTAAAGAGCGTAGTTTTTGTTCGTCGAGAAAGGGCTCTGCTCCTCAAAGTCTTACTGAGCCCAAAGTAACACCTGTTGGCAAGAGTTATGCCCGATTTACATTGTATCTTCTGTGAGTCTCACTGTATCTCCTAGGGGTGCATTTTTTCAAAAAAATACTATTGGTGGTGCTGGTGCCTAAGTAGGCGAAGCCCTTCACGAATTCGAAGTTGTGGGTGTCAATAGTGACGTACTGTCCTAGACGCCGGGACTCTTTGTTTGTTGGCACCAGTATTTTATCGTGTCCTCGTTCACCGTAAGTCCCATTCGACAAAATTCCTATTGTTGAGATAGTGCCATAGTTATGGAGTTCGATGCCTATTACGAAAACCAGCACGTTTCGATTTGCCATCGAAAAACAGCACAATTTGCTTTACGAATAACAAGTAAACATGCCGTTTTTCGTAAGCAAATTGAAACGTGCTGGTTTTCGTAAGAGGCGTCGATATAATCTTCTCCATTATCAAGTTGAAGACATCAGACGAGAGACAGTCGCCTTTTCTGAAATATCGTTCGGTATAAAACGTATTGGAGAGGTTATTCACATAATTAGGATTGTTCCTTAAACGTTTCACAGGTATACCAAACTCAGACATAGTGACGCCTTTCCAGGATTTGACGCAAATTGAAAATCAGATCTATGGTGGACTTGCTAGATCTGAAGTCGCACTGTTTGTTAACGTTGGGCTTCAGTTTTTACCATCAAAATCGATATTAAAGGGACTTATCACACGTTCGTTTGCGCATATATTGGGATTTCCCTGCTGGGCCTGCATTCTTCTGAAGGTATTCTTCCAAAGAGTTAGTGTATTCTCGTTGTGAGCTAATTTCCAACGTTCTTAAACAACTAAGACAGACCATCCGAGCAGGTGTCTCTGATATTTTTCAGACCTAAACACGATCGGGCGGCGGTATGTAAACGTCATGATCAACAACTGGGTTTATCGAGTGGACATCGTCGTCGGCTAGCAGTTGAGGAAACCTCAGGCCTGGCATCTTCTGAAAGAATTTTTGATCCTCATTCCTTTAGGAACGGCAAAGGGAAAGGTAACACTTCTTAAAAATAACTAGAAATTTAAATAAATATTATCCTGATTTATATATCGACGCCTCTTACGAAAACACACACCAAAAATGTCACATTAAAAAAAATGTTTCATTAAAACTAGAATAAGTTTATTTTATCCACGAAAAGAAGCATTACATTATTTTAGTCACGATAAGAATCTCATTCTCGTTTTTTCCACGAACAGAAGCATAACTTTATCTCTCCCACGAATAGAACTACATTTATATTTTATCTACGAACAAAAGCGCATTTTAATTTCACCACGAATAAAAGCATGTATGTATTTTGGCATGTTTTTTTGTGAAAAATTTACTCTTTTCGGATTCGGAGGAACACATTATTTCAACAAAATGTCTAATGACGCAAGTGGGTTCTGGCCAAATCCCAAAAGGAACAATTTTTGCGAAAAAAAAAAATATCCAATGACGCAATTAATTGAATTCAGGCCAAATCCTAATGGAACAAATATTTACAAAAAAATGTCCAATGGCGAATGTGGGTTCTGGCAAATTCCAATGGAACAAATTCTTTCAAAAATAAATGTCCAATGATGCAAATCCAAATCCGAATAGAACTAATTTTCCAAAAAAAAAATGTCCAATAACGCAAGTGGATTCTGGCCAAATCCGAATGGTCTAAGTTTTCGTGGCGAAAATAGAGTTATACTTCGTTTCGTGGCTATAAAACGTATATGTTTCTTTTCTTGGGTATTATAAAAATGTGATTACTTTCGTGCAGAAACTGAACTTGTGCTTCTTTTCGTAGTTACGAAAAACGTGCTGTTTTTCGTAAGCAAATTGAAACGTGTGTGTTTTCGTAGGAGGCGTCTATTATTATTTGTGATTTATCATGTTACTGCAATAACCCCATTCAATTATAAAAATTAATAACACTCACCTTAATCTTGTCACGATCACGATGCTGCTCACAATATACGCGCGCATCAAGAACCTTCTCGTACTCTGCGTTACGCGTATTAAGCTTGGAAATATTATAGGCAATTTGCACATCATCGATAGTGACGTCAGGAAACAGCTCCTGTATATAGTTTCGTATCACAGTCTTGTTACGATCGTTCGAAGAGATGTTCGTTATCATAATAGTGCGCGTTGCGGCTTTTTTAAAGGCATTGCGACCGGATGAGCGTCGCATGATCAACACAATCAACGGACAATACAGTATAGTCACAATAACATGCACCCAGAGCCACGCTGAATTAGGCTCCACATTCGCCATCGTTGTGCGTCCAAATGCATTCACATCGTAGACACCCACTTCGCTGCCATTTAGAAAATTCACCGGCAGTATAACGACAATCGAAACAACAGTTATAATGGCCATTACCGTCATCAGATGCTGCTGAAACGATAGATAGTGCACAGCATCGGGTCCGGTATGCAGCAATATCTGCTCTTTGCGCAGTTTAAAGGTGACCCTAATCCAGGCAAAAATGCCATGCTCATAATTAATAGGCGAGAGTGGTGTTGAATCGCTGGACGATTGAAAACTACCACGTGGTGCCTCAGGATCGCGACTGTTGCCATTTGATGACTGCATAGGCGATGGTTGATCGGGAACGCTTGCGCCACGCGAATAAAACACTTCGGTCCAGCGTTTCTTGCGGCCACCGTTATTGACCAACGCCAAGCGCCCAAAGTCACCCGCCTGATGACGCAATGCGGTAAAGAGCATTATAAGCAGTACCCATGATATGGTATTCAGTATCAAAGTCTCTGGAATGCCATTGTAGGCACTGGTAAAAATCGAGGTTTTATTGGGTATCGTTTTGCAACCGAAATCTTCATCGTTCCAATCTGACATGTTGCGTGTTCGCGTTTAGAATCAGGTGCAACAGTACGCGCAACTATAAAAATCAAACAGAAAATAATGACAAACATTAGCTATTAATACGGTTGGTCAAAAAATAAAAAAAACTCAAACGCAATCAGCAGCGCGCAGAGCTTTACATGATTGATGCGTATTAAACATAGGTTTCTTATCAGAGATTTACCTAAATAGATAATTTGATCAGTAGCACCATTTTATATATGTGGGCTACTCTAATTTTACAGTAGAAGGTAAAAATGTCGATTGGAAATCAAAAAAATGTTAAAAATTATTAAATTTTAATGCGTTGCGATTCCAGAAAAATGAAATTGATTAGGTTCAATATCAGTTGCTGATAACACGAAACACTGCAAGTGCTTGAAAGAAGAATTTAGGAATTTGGTATAGTTTTTTGAATTGTCATAATTTATATGTGATAAAGTAAAAGATACAAATTAAAATGCAATTAGGAAATGCAAAATTTAACTGTCGTACTGCGTGTATATATTCTTATCGATGTGTAAAAGTAGGAGTACTATTAAACGAAAACAAACTGAGTCTTCGCGGTCGCATAGTAAACACTACTTGGAAAAATAAACATGAAATTCAATCGGATGACAGTCACTCATTTGGTTATCGGTGATTAAATCACGGATCATTAATGTTGTTTGTTTTAACAATGTTATTTATTAAATTTTGAATGTTTCGATTAAAATAAATACGTAAATTAATTGACGCATAGTTAAATAATTTTATATATATTATTGTTAACACGCAAATACGTACAATATACAGCTATTTATTTTACTAAATACTATTGCTAAAACATAAAACGAAACTGTTTAAATCAGGGGTTGGGAACGGAACGAACGAAAAGCAGAAGTTCCGAGCGCAAACGTTTCAATCGGAACTTTTGCTCAAAAGTTCCGCTCGGAACTTTTGCATACAAAAAACGTTTGAATCGTTCCGACAAAGAACGTTCCGATGAAGAACGATTGATTCGTTCCGTTTAAAAGTTCCAATGGGTATGGATTCACATCTAGGTGCGTCATTGGAAGTTTTTCGGGTGAATCGCTTCCTGCGGGCCTAGATACGACTCCAGGTGAGTCTTTGGAACTTTTTTGGGTGAATCGCTTCCTGGGCCCATAGGAAGAGATTCACCCAAAAAACTTCCAATGACGCGCCAGGTTCCGTATCTAGACCCACAGGAAGAGATTCACCCGAAAAAGTTCCAATGATTCACCTGGTTGCGTATCTAGGCCCACAGGAAGCGATTTACTCAAAAAAGTTCCAATGACGCAATTGGATGCGTAGCTAGGCCCACAGGAAGTGATTCACCCGAAAAAGTTCCAATGACGCACTTGGATGCGTATCTAGGCCCACAGGAAGAGATTCACCCAAAAAAGCTATAATGACGCACCTGATTGCGTATCTTGTCCCACAGGAAGAGATTCCACCTGGTTGTGTATCTAGGCCCATAGGAAAAGATTCACTCAAAAAACTTCCAATGACGCATCAGGTTCCGTATCTAGGCCCACAGGAAGAGATTCACCCGAAAAAGTTCGAATGATGCACCTGGTTGCGTATCTAGGCCCACAGGAAGCGATTTACTCAAAAAAGTTCCAATGACGCAATTGGATGCGTAGCTAGGCCCACAGGAAGTGATTCACCCGAAAAAGTTCCAATGACGCACCAGTATGCGTATCTAGGCCTACAGGAACAGATTCATCCAAAAAAATTCCACTTACGCACCAGTATGCGTGCCTATGGCGATAGGAACGATTCGAATGTTTTCCGACTGAAACGTTTGCGCTCGGAACTTTTGCTTTTCGTTCGTTCCGGAACGAAACAATATCGGAACGATTGCCTAACGTTCTTTTTATAGTTCCGGTTTCTACCCCTGGTTTAAATTGAAGACAAACTGATGATTTATAAGGCTAAACAAGCATAATACTAATTTTAGAACATAATATTAAGGTTGTGTTCGAATTGGTCGAAACTTGAAGACTAATTTCAATTTTAGGTTTTGCAACGATCATTTTTCGGTAATTAGTCTGTGTTTCAACTTCGATTAATTTGTATTGCTCGAAAAATGCTAAAATGAAAAGCAAAAACTGCATTACCGACAAATTTAGTATAGCCTTTACACAAACTTGAACACACTCTTATGTTAGGTTTGTAAGGGGGTGTTGCTGAAATCTAATCAGCAAACACTCACGGGGGCCTAGTGGTCCATTGTGTTCCATTTTTATCTGTGTGGTAACTATATTTTGTTGACAACTGTGGGTTAGTTTCTTCGAAACCAACCTGATCTTCTTAAGAACCCTAGTAGATTTTCAATTGGAACTTCAACTATTTCTTCCAGTTCTCCAAAGAACCTGTTTCCCATGTACTGGAGTCGGCGCGTTTGGAGATTTGGACAGTCGCATGGTAGATGTACGATTGATTCTACTTCCTCAATTTCTTTGCAGCTCCTGCAATTGTCGGGCGCGGGGATGCCCAGTCTGTGCGCCATTGTGCCGATTGCACAATGTCCTGTCAGGACGCCGATGAGGATGCAGGTCGCTTCTTTATTGTTATTTATAAGGCTTTTTGTTCTTTTTCATTGATGTGTGGCCAGAGACGACGTGAGATAATGCAGTCGTCTCTGGATGACCAGTTTGCGTTTGTTTTTTACGTCGTTTTAAGGTCAATATGCGTTCTTAGGACACATAATGGAATCCTAGTCGAAGAACATGCATCCTCTATTCTACGTGCATAACCCTGTCGCGCTAGCTCGTCGGCTTGTTCGTTCTTCTCTATATTGCTATGTCCAGGAACCCAGCATGTGGTTATCGCATGGGTTTGACTTAGTATGTTGAGTGATCGGCGACAATTGAGTACTGTGTTTGATTTTATGACCGCATTGTCTAGTGCTTGTAATCTCCGATGGATCCATGTTCTTTTTTGTGGATGGTCTGTGCTGCTTTATCTATCGCGAATATTTCTGCTTGAAGGACACTGCAGTCGTCGAGAAGTCTATGTGACTCGTGAATTTGCAGTGCGTCGTAGAAAATGCCGGATCCAGTCCCTATTTCCATCTTAGACCCGTCAGTAAAGACTTGAAGATGGCTTTGGCTTGTTGGCGAGTTAGCGCTCAATTGATCTCTACTAGGTATTACGATGGAGTAGTTTGGATTTATTTCCATCTGTGTTTTTATTCTGTTTTTGGGAGTTTCGTCCTGCCCACATTGACAGTTCTTTCAGTGAAGTTTCCATAATGCTCTAATATAAGAAAAAAAATTTCCGCACACACCCTTAATATATAAATATATTTGTGAACGAATATAAATCAACTCATTTTATTATTATGCGAAATTCTTCACTATCGTGTTATACCATGCATCGTAATTTTAAAAAACAAAATTATATTACAAATAGTTGATTTATAGGGGCTAAACATAAAACTATGATTTATATACAATAAATATAATTATATGAATACAAATGCATTGATTGAAATAAAATAAAAAAAAGACAGTAATTTCAGTTATATTTTTCAATCATTACAGCCGCTTGTTAAAGGCTCAATTTATTATATTTTTCAATATAAAGAAAAAATCTATATTAATGATATCTTTTTAGGTCACAATAGAAAAACGCAATGCCGCATTGTATTCATGTATATGTAATTTATATAAATTAAATGCAATAAAAATTATATATTATTGTTTAAAATGTAATGGAAAAATACTAAAATGCTGGTGCATTGAACAATGATTAGTGGAGCTTAGTAACAATAAAATATTCCAATGGTATTTTAGGTTTTGTATTGAATTTTTATAAAAAGCCCTTATAAAAAAACATCAAATTATGTTCATGCCTGTGTTAAATCAAAATTATGAGTTTCATTGCTTTAGTTTTTTTAGTTTTTCTGTAATCGTAAGTTCAACCCAAAGATGAATCGCTAAATCGCTTCAAAAGATCATGCTGATCAAGAATATATCGTCATTGTAGAACCAAAAGTTACCAACTACATTTTCAAAATGCCAATTGTTTACCTTTTATACCTTTCCATTTTTAATCGATGATCGCAATATTTATACCAAATGATAAGAAAATGTGAATCTATCAATTGGTATTTCAACTTTAAAAATGTATCAATTACTTTTTGTAATAATTACCAACAAAGTTGAAATTTAAGATTTTCATAAAAATGTATTTGGTGACTTTAAGTTCTACAACGACGATATATACTTT
The DNA here is from genome assembly GCA_951804985.1 of Dryomyza anilis. Lineage (NCBI taxonomy): Eukaryota > Metazoa > Arthropoda > Insecta > Diptera > Dryomyzidae > Dryomyza > Dryomyza anilis. Next base: position 11,732,070 of record OX638133.1, read on the forward strand.
TCCATACCGGATATGCCTCCTTCTGGGTGTTACAAATGGCGTACCAAACTAAATATACATTTTCTCTTAGTGTAGGATATAAAAATAAAACTTTATATTCCAAAAACAAGTTGTATTTTGTTACCTTAACTACTTCAATAGTATTGTATTTCAATACAGACATATGGTATATTTCATATATTAATCATATTTATTAACAGATGTATGTCACAGTCATCAGTAATACTACATAGTAATTCTATATGCAAAGTTATCGAAATCAATTGAACACATAATACAGATAAAAGAAAAAAACTGCTTGAAATTATTGATAATATTTTTAATAAAAATTATATATTTCTACAAATTAACTACGAAGTAAACACGAACAACCTGTATTGAAACAAAAACGCTTATGAGACAACAATAAAAATGATTCATCACATTTTTGTCTATGGTAGTCCCCCCAATCCCCACTAGTAGTAGTTTAAATAATTAGTGGATAAAAGAAAAAAAACTCAAAAAGCCAGCAAGGCAGTTGTTACCAGTTAAAATGAAAAATCAATCACTTTAACAACTTCTTTTACTGCTTCTGAAATTGCACAAAATCAGTGAACCGAATTGTAAAAGTGCAATTTGTGGTCATTCTATTGTTGCCTGCATAATTTTCTTTTTTTTTTTGCGTTATATTTTTTTCTTAGTGTTCGAGATATGGTGTTAAAAAATATTACTTTGTCACTCACCACTCAGTTATTAAATGTTTAAAGGTTTTTGCGTTGTTGAATTTACACGAAATCTCTCGTATTTATTTTTAAAATGTTATAAATTTATGAAACATTTTCACGCAATAACAAAGTACTTTGCAATAATACAACTTCTTACCGTCCAATGAAGAAACACTTTCCAATTGGAAGTAGTGATGACTTTTTTCTGGGTACCCAATACTATTTATCTGATACTTGGTCATATAGAGATATAGAGATACCGAATATTATCGTTTAAAATTTATTCATTACTTTAATATTTTATATTGATATTATGATTTTTTCCGAAAAACGCAACATCGCTTCAATTTTAATTTAGCAAACTTGCAATTCTTATTACTCGGTTTTGTTTCGGTATGTGTCATTCGGTGTGGGTAAAATTCGCACTTACTATTGGTTGACTTCAGAGCCACAAGTAATTTAACTCTTTCTGTAATTCGATTTCTAACAGTTTTTCACAGACATTTTTTAAATACTCACTGCTATAATAAAAGTTAACTGATAGTTTATGATCTCTTATATGTTGCTACACACAAAAAATTCATATGGTGATATTAAAAAAAAATCCGGTCTGTACTAATAAAATATTTGTTTTTACAAATATCTACAATTCCCTTTTTCACTGTTATATTAACAAAATATTTTATTTATTTAATAAAGCACTTTTGTTCCATTAACAAAGTAAATATGTATGATAAACAAATATATTTTGTTAGATTAATAAATTAATTTTGTTAGATTAACAAATTTATTTTGTTAGTAAAATAAATTAATTTTGTTAGATAAAAAATTATTTTGTTCGACATACAATTTTTTTTTAGAAAATATATATTTTTAGCATTAAACACAATTTTCCTCTTAATATTTGAGGCACAGGTGGTTAATGAAATGACAAAGACCATTATAATAATAAAAAAATCGCTGTTTAATAATCAAATACATGTTTAATAGATCAAAGAGACATTAACAAATTTTCATTTGTTAATATCATCACATGTGTTTTTAAATTTAGTTGATAAAGTTAAACGCTATTTTGCGAACATTAATTTTTATTTTGTGTTGGGCTTATGTATTATGGATTATTTGGTAAATTCCCGTATATGGCATTATTGAATTGAGGCGAACAAAATTCCCATATTATTATTTTCAGGAAACTGGCAGCATTGGTTATCGTGCTTTGTAGAATTTATTGAACAAAATTTCTAATTTCTGAAGTATTTACGAAATTAAATTAAAATGGCACAAAAGGGAGTAAATCCACTCAATGTTCTGAAGAGCATCTATAACAACGAATTCCAATGGTAATTAATTACAAAATATAATTAACATTTGTTTTATGTTGTTTTCCTTGAGACAACATAACCACAAATTGATTTTCCATTCATTATTTTCTATTCATTCTAGGTCCGTTGTGAAAAGTATAGGCATTTTCATGCTTGGAGTTCGAATTGCCAAGGAATTTGTTGGCGTAGAAATTATGCCAGCGATTGCGGCACATTAAGCCAGGAGTGTAGTAACTTAAGTATCAAGCAAAATAGTTGTAAATGTCTTTTTACAATTTTATAGTGTGTTATATAAAAAAGATGTAAAAAGCAAAGAGTTGTTACATTAAATATTAATTTTAACAAATTAAAAAAAATGAATTTTTGTAATTATGCAATGATAAATTTTATGGAATAACTACATACTATAAGGCCACCCGACAAAAACTTGATAATTTCTACTCCCCTTAAAAGAATCCAACCATACCATTATCGTTTAACAAGTTTTCAATGCAATTGTAAGGCCTAGAGAAACAAATAAAAAAATATAATAAATAAATGATAACCACGTCCTTCTCATTGAACACGCGAAAAAGTTTACGATGCTGGAAATGCCTCAAAAAAATAAAATTCTCAGAACTTGGTCGTAGCAAAAACTGGCAACTAAAACCTTTTATATATAAAAACGAAAAATCGTAATCTTAAGCGGTTCATGCAGATCATTATTTTAGTATTTTTTATTATTATTAATTTTAATAATTTAATTGCTTTTCTTTATTAAATAATTAATTCTATTTTACAATTGTTATATTTTGTTGTTGTTGTTGAACTTTTAATTAGATTTCTGTTGTAAGCGCATGTTTTGTCATATCTTTGATCTTCTCATTATTCATATCAATCTCATTGATAAGGCTGTGCGCCAGCGCTTTCGGTGTCACATCCATTTTGAGAAAATTCGCCACCAGTTGACGACTAGGCACACCGCCACCATGCGCAAGTATTTCACGGCGATACCGTTCGCCAGCCTCGCGGTTAAAAGGATTCGCCTCAAAGTATGTCTGCCAGATCCAAGAAGCAATAGTTTTCGATATTAAGTACGAATAGTATTTGGCGCCATAGCCAACGAGATGTGAAAAACGCAATTGCCATGCCTGCGGAAATTATATAAAAATAAAAAAACATTTAAAAAAATTCCATTTTAGCTTACAGTATTTTCCACATATGGCAGACTATAATATTGCTTTTGTACTTCTTTTAATGTTTCCGTTGTGTTGCCTTTGTGTTGACTGAGGTCACCATGATAAACCTGGTCCAGCGCAGAATAGAAAACCTGCCAAATGGTGTGATATAGTAAATCAGATATACTTTAAATATAGCTACTCGTATTCACCTGCAATTGTGTCTCACTGGCAGAGAATAGATTTTTCGAGGCGCACAAACGCTGCAACATATCCTCGGACATCGGCTTGTGCGTCTGAAAGTGTTTGGCGAATGTGCGTAACACACGCGGATCACTCGCAAAATACTCCATCAACACCGAAGGCACCTCAGCAAAGTCGGTGCTGCAACGCGTGCCCGTGACATGTTGATACTCGGTGCGTGCCAGCATCGAGTGCATCGCATGACCCATCTCGTGGAAAAGATTATCGACACGTGACGATGACAGCAGCGTCGGTCCAGTCCAACGCGGCTGCGATAGATTCAACATAACCACTACGATGGGCAGCTGATAATTGCCATCCGATAACCGCTTACCACCCTGAATGGTAAAGTGACAATCCTGATTTGGTTTGCCGCTGCGTTCGAAGAAATCGCAGTAAATGTAACCTAGCAGACCCTCGCTTTCGTGTGTCACCGATAGCTTGTAAATATCATTGTTCCACGTTTCACCCGGTTCCATTTCAGTGTTTTTCAGCGAAATACCATATAGCGAATTCATAAGATTATCGAGACCCTCCATGCAACCGCCTAAACTAAAGTATGGCAAAAAGTCATTGGGACTGGTGTCCAACGCAATGCGCTTCATTTGTGAGGTAAAATAGGGTGTGTCCCATGCAGAGAGTGTAGCCTTGGGCTCTAGACTATCTTTTTGCTAACGAAAATAAAGCTTTATTAATTTTAATGGTACATTATATACAAGATACCTTCATTTTTTCCATTATACGAAAGTCTGCATCAGCTCGAGGTCTCAGTTCAGTTGACAGTTCATCGATGAACTCGCGAACCATTTTCGGACTTTCAACGGTACTGGCGTTCAACGCACGATGCGCATATGTTTCAAAACCGCACGTTCGTGCCAAGCCATCGCGACACTTTAATAAATCGGACAACAACTCTTCCTGACTAGCCGATGGATAGAGAAACAGACGGTAGGCGGCCTCACGTGCCTGCGCCGTCGAAGAATTGGTGAACAGACCCGATACGAGAATATTGTCGCCATCGGATGGAAAACTTAAAATATGTCTTTATTAAAATATTATAATAGTTATATATTAGAGACGCACTAGTTGCGTATTGCCTCAGGCACTTGTGATTTCTTAATGGTCGTTGGATTCACAGCGCCATTCATGAAACGTTGTCCCAGCTGTAGAATGTAGTCATTCAGTCGCACCACCTTTTGTCGTTCGTCCTCGGGCAAATGTATGCCGGACTGTTCAAAATCGAAAAGAAACAATTTGGCCACATGTAGATCCACATTGGTGGTGGCAAGAAAATCCCCATTTTCAACAACATTACTTAGAGCTTGGTAGAGTGGTTTATGTGTATTTAAACTAATGAAAAAATTGTGTTTATTCATTATCCTCATCTATATGTAAACTTAAAACTTACTTTTCAACAATTCCACTTATGCTAATGCAGGCATCCTCGGCTGCCTGAGAGAATTTCGACTGCGGATGGGCGATGCGTATAAATTCGGCCAAGTCCGCTACTTTACACAGGGAATCGGAAAGTTCATCAAACACCTCAACCTTATTAGAAATTTGTTTAGCTTTTTGTTATACCAAAGTAATAATATTACAATTTTTCTGCTGCGTTGTCCGGAGGTAGCTTCCGCAATTAAATCATCCGTTTTACTCGTCACATTATCGCGCAATAAATAGAAGCCTTCGAAGGTACGCAATTCAGGCATACAGAATAAGCCCTATTTTTTAAATATTAAACGGTTTTTTTAATGTGTTAATAACAAATGGTCAAATAGTAGTTATTATTATTATTTAGTTAAAACTAAAAATAAATTGAAAACAAAGCGTTGGATTTAAAAAAGTTGTCGATATATGTCATATTTAACCACATTCGGTAGATTTGCACTGACAACCTCTTTAGTTAAAAAAATACATGAAGCAAGAGGTAACCTCTCTGGAAAAGTCATCACCACCGACCAACATATTTTCCAAGAAGGGTATATCCAAAATATTAAATATGGATTTATCATGGATGGAACGACAAAATCCAATAATTTATTGCAGTGGGATGGTTTTTTACAGTTTTTTTTCCGGATTGATGCGGTAATTTTATATTTATCTTCTGTATTATATTTTGGATGAAATTTGTATATCTATATTTTAATTAAAACCTAAAATTCTACAGATAAATTTAATACTATTGATCAATAATGGATACAACAGAACATTAAATAACTTACCGCTTCATTTCGTGTGAAATTGATTTTTTTATAAGGTGGCGCATTAAACGCCGTTGCCAGCGGTGACCATGTGGTTACACTTTTCTTCCATTGCTGCAGCAAAATGTTTGCGGTATAACTTTTATTTATTTTAAACATTCTTTATGTTAAAATTATTACAAAATAAATTAAATCACAGAAATCAGCTGTTTTTAAGTTTGACAAACGAGCATAAACAAAAGCGTTAAACAAAGCGTTGCCAGATGCACATAATTTAATGATGTAGACTACGTGATGTAGATTACGCCAAGTAGATAATAAACAATTTTTAATTGTTTGCAAAAAAAATTTCTACAGAATGTATGAACAACAAATATATTTTAAAATATTAAGGGTGTGTGCGAGTTCGACTAAAATAAACTAAATTTTGTCGGTAATGCATCGTATACTTTTCAATTTAGCAAATTTTTGAGAAAACTAAATTCTTCTTCTTCTTCTTAAATGCTACTCCCAATGGAATAGCATGTATTTGGTAAAAGACTACTGTGAACACTAAGTTCTTATTGTAGTCTTTAGTTAGTATTTTAAAGTAGTATTTTTGATTGTTGAATTTTCAGTTTTTATTTTAATATTTGTATTTTTGATAATTGTCGTTGTTTAAGTACAGTCTCGCGCCTTAGCGTGGCTTGCACACCGTTCGCTGCAAAAACTGTACGCGTATTTGACTGAGTTAACGGGACTTTTCCCGTTAAATCTACAATGGACTACGCCGAACAAGAGCCGGTCGAGAAGAGAACCGACCAGTTCGAGTTCTTGATGGCGAGTCCAGCAAACTAAATTTAACTAAATTGAAAGTCAGCAAACATTCATATGATAATCGATTTATTAGAGACTTTAAGAATTGCCGGTTACCGAATGGCGATCGAATGTAAACCTGTACAATTAAGTTTAGTCAGCAATTTAGTCGCACTAACCCTAAGTATCATATGATTAATGTATATATTTTATTCACCATTCAATCGATAAAATATAAGTTTTTTTATTATGATAATTTTGGTTTTAGGACAAATTTGGTATATGATAAATGTCATTGTGGTCATCTGTCTATTGAAATCAGAATAACTTGAAGAGCTAGATCAATGAAACTCATAATTTTATTTATATATATATACACTGTCTGTCAATGATTATGGTCATGATCGGTCAATTGTGACCTGTATGTTCAAATACCTCATATAACACTGATACCTACGGGCGAATTTCACTTTATTCTGTTCGAAGTAAACTTTTTTGCTTAAATATGTAGTGATTTTATTCTTATATATGTGGCATTCCACGTCAATTCGTCGATCTGTGACCCTGACCTCCTCCGATTTGCTTCATATTTTAATATATTGTTATTATTGGTCAATGAAGTTTAAACTGTAAACACGATTTTTGCTGTTTTGAACCACAGCATGCAAAAACTGCCTGTTTAAAATTCTGAATAATTTACACAAATTCTTGGCATTAAACAAAGATCATTCCAGTTTGATTTAGAGTGGTAAGAATTTTTCTTTTATTTTTTCTTTACTTTGAAAATCCTGTTTTTAGTATATAAATCGCAATAATTTTGGATTGGTTTGAGATACATCAATAAAAACTGGTATATACTCATTAGTCTTAAGTGCAAACTGTGTTTCAAAAAATGGGCGGTTATTGTTAACTGCCACGCCTAGCTGTCATATATCATTTATAGTAAACACGCTATAACTCTGAAGATATACGTATATTATTGAAATTGTGTCCAACATCATGTAATATTAAAATAAAATGGACCATTGAATATTGTTGCGATCGACCAACTACCACGCCTACCTGTCATATAAATTTAATATTTAAAGTGCTAAATTTTTGGTCTTATATGAGTTAGTCATGAAATTTAGCTTGTTCCCAAAAAGAAATCGAAATTCGGTACACTTACCCATTCGTACATATGGGTACTCAACTGAAAGTAAATTCTTTCATGATTGCAGTTATTTCCAGGATTCGTAAACCCTGGAGACCTCTGTACCACTTTAAAAGGTAACCACATTAATAATCACACATGTGTAGAGTATTTTAAGTAGGCTTATAACTTTCTTATTAGCACCAACTGTCAAATATCCCTACTTCAAAATAAACCATGTGACCTAGTACCATCACTTGTACTATGTTTTCATTCAAATGAAATAAAGAATACATAAAAAATAGGTTAATAAATAATCTTCACTTTATATTTTTTAATCTGTTTTTGGCTTTCCAAAAACATGAATTCACTGTACATTTGTTACAAAAGGTGTGTTTCCGATGCTGTACAGAAATAGCACGACTTTTTTTATCCCCATTCAGCAAAATGATTCATCTCATCGTAAATTATCGGGTGAACTCAATCGGATGAACTGAACACGTGATTAATCCTAGCCTCCAAACGAATCTCCTTACAATGTTCAAATCTCCACAATTTGATGAATACGAGAAATAGGAATTTTGGAGCTATGTGGGCACAACATTTGAATTGGAAAAAATACTAAGTTAGAGTGAATATCTTCTATTGACGGTCTTGCCGATTAAAGGATTAATTTTGTTGTATGTACTTCTACAACGCCGATATGTAATGTGGGATAAAACCAATTATTCTGATGGGATTTCATGTTGGTAGCTGAACCAAGATATGGTAGCAGTGTTAACAGCTGATTTGAAATTGCAACTACAATATCGTCACATATTCCACTATATGCATCATATATACAATACTTACACATATATATTTCTATATTTTATTTATATACTTATAAAATGCATTAATTGATAACCACTGATAACACTGATGCATTAATCTGCTTTGACCGTGATTCGAACTTAAGATTAAAGTCAAATTTTGTTTCACAGAATAGTTGGTTCAAAACATTTGCGATTATAAGAACACATAATGCAATTTATTTCAACGGGTTTGTAATAAAAATGATTATTTAATATTGAAATATATATTTTTTTCTGAAAAATGTGTATTGCAATTGTACAGAACATCAGCATCGTCGGCTCAATCCACTGACAGGACAATGGGTGCTGGTTTGTCCGCATCGTATGTTGCGACCGTGGTCCGGTCAGCAGGAGTCACCGCAAATAAACGATTTGCCAGAGTTTGATCCCACAAATCCGTTATGTCCTGGCGTCACACGTTCCAATGGAGTTGTAAGTAAAATCATTATACAATATAGCTCTGCTTAAAATACAGGTTTAAATTGTAGAAAAATCCTGAGTACAAGGAGACGTTTGTCTTTACCAATGATTTTCCAGCACTGTTGGAAGACGTTCCGGCTCCACCGCCAAGCGATGATCCTCTCTTTCAAGCCGCAGCCGCACGTGGCACATGTCGTGTTATGTGCTTCCATCCCAAATCTAATACAACATTGCCACTGATGAGTGTAGGCGATATTAAAAAAGTGATACAGGAGTGAGTAGTTTTGATAATACGACATATATTAATTCCTTTTAATTTACATCATACAGAACTTGTTTATTAAATATAAACGGCACAGAATTTGTATTAAACTTGACTATATTATGTATTGTTCTGAAGGTCAAACTTACATTTAAAATTTTTTAGTTTCTTTGTACTGTAACCTTGTGTTCGTTGCCAATAATTGCATTTATACTATTAATTTCAGATGGTCCACGCAATTCAATGAGCTGCAACGCAAATACACATGGGTGCAGATATTCGAGAACAAAGGCGCCTCCATGGGATGTTCAAATCCGCATCCACATTGTCAGATTTGGGCTTGTTCGTTTCTGCCCTCAGACCCACACACCAAAAACGAACACTTGCGCAATTACTACGCCAAACATGGCACCCCAATGTTGTCCGACTACTGCGCCAAGGAATTGCAGCGCAAAGAACGCATAGTTGTCGAAAATCCGGACTGGCTGGTTGTCGTACCGTATTGGGCTGCATGGCCTTTCGAAACAATGATTATATCACGTAATAATAACAAACGTATAAATGATTTGACTGCAACGCAAGTGGAAAATTTAGCTATTACCATGAAAAAGCTCACAACGAAGTACGACAATCTGTTTCAGTGTTCTTTTCCATATTCGATGGGTTGGCATGGCGCACCAACAGGTGAGATGCAGCAGGAAGATGCTGCACACTGGACACTACATGCCATATACTTTCCGCCGCTATTGCGTTCGGCGACAGTGCGCAAATTTATGGTAGGTTTCGAGTTGCTGTGTCAGTCGCAGCGCGATCTTACATCTGAACAGGCGGCCGAAAGGCTGCGTGGAATCAATGGGGAGCAACACTACGCGCAAAATCTTAAATAATACATAAATTATATAGTTAAAGAAAGGAGAATAAAACCAACTAATGTTTTGCAGTCAACTTTAAAAGCTTTGAGAAATTAACAATTTTATTATAATCTTACTATATACGTTTTACACTTATTAAATAAAGTGACAAAAAACAGCATTAAAACAGCTCTTAACAATCTATGTTATTTAACTAATACAACATACAACATTATCATTGGTTTAATTTAATTAAGTGTATATAAAAAAAAATGTATATTTTAACAATTTTACAATTAGTACCATTTTGTTATATCATTTAACGCACACTACATGCAACAAGCAAATATTAACTTTAAATTTTGTTTAAACATTTGGCTTATTTAGAACTTTTTCATAACCGCACGCTGTTCCAAAGCCTGCATTTCCTTGAGTAGCAACGCAATGTTGTAACGCAGTCGATGAAACATTGCGATTGGAAATTCCAAAGTGCGATAGTTGCCATTAACGTTTTGGAAATGTATAATTATTGTTGGTAAAACATTTTTACCAAGTGATGGACTGAAATTACATACAGAAATCATTACATTTTGTTAAAAAATAAACTTTTAAATATATTCAGCGCACTTCTTGATTAAAATGATGATATCGTCGGTGATACTCCAAACCGCCCAACTGCATGTGAAAATTACGGCTAGTTTTGTGTTATAATCGGGTTTTTAATGATATATTGATCGGATAAATTAGAAAAATGCTATTATAAGTTATGAAATACTTAATTTGTATGAAGTGCAGAATTGAGACTGAAAAAAGTTTTGTTTCTTCTGTAAAATTCATTTTGTAAGAGAGCGGTTTTGCAGTATCACCGACGATATATAAGTTATGGGTTATAAAATATGCATGCCCTGAATATTCTTGTTCGCAGTGGTTTCCCCTAGAATTTGTCTATTCTTTGTACTTTACTAAAATACAAATTTGTTAATACAAATTAATTGGATTTAAAATTTATGGCGAGACATTTACAGGGAAAAAATGTATCTCTGAAAAGAATTCTTTGAATAGGAAATTCTCTTTGGAAGGAATTGTCTCGGGAAAAATTACACAAAAAAAATCGAATAAATCTAATGTTTTATTTTTGTAATATATTGTAGCTATACTTACCTATCGCAGAGCGATATATTGATGCGCCACTGTAGATTTCTTGCAGGTGAACGAAGATTTTTCACTTCATAGAAATTCTTCGATAATGATTCTCGATGATTGTACAGCACTTTACTTATATCCTCAACGCATTCCTCACTAAATCTGTGTAATGAAAGTATATATATGCTTAAACCATTACACTACAATAATCCTATATTTATTGAACCATTAATTGGTTCAATAATCACACAACACACCTCAGTTCCTTAAGACAATCACGCAACTCGTCGTCTTTTACAGCTCCCTTGGGCGTACGCAAAAATATTTGCATTATTTGCAGAATTGCGGCAAAAAGTTCGCAAAAATTCTCCGGAATCTTGCATCCGGAATGATTCAATTTGGTCAGTGCCAAGTCTAGTACCTCTGGTGAACATTTGCGACTTTCGATATAGTGAACCGAAACCTGAATGAGTACGCGCAGCACTGGTTTCGAAAGTTGTGGCAAAAATTTCACATACGGTCGGATTGTTTTATTAATCGAATAACGAAAATTTGTAGACATTACACTGAGGAATTGGGATTTGTTTATAAAAAAAAATTAACTACAATTCAGTTTTGTTTTGCAACAATAGGGAATAATACAAATTAATTGTGTTGCCAACTATTGTAAAACATTTAACTGCGTTCGGAAAATTATAAAATTTTATATATCATTAGAGTTGCCACATTGGAACAAAAATAAAAATAAAATGAATTTGTTTATATGAAATTTTTAAAATTCCAAATTGGTAATTGTGACATATCACATTACACAGAGAAAATATTGTACGTATATATAACAATTGATATTATTAGCAAACAAAATCGTATTCCAATTAAAAATATGAATGTATTTACTAATTAATATTTACACATTTTTTAATTAAAATATTAATAGGAATAAATTTAATATAATTTCAATACAACTAAATCTTTAATAGTATTAACTACTTTTATTTGTTACTTTTGATTTATTCATTTTCTTAAATTGCAACACTGTTTTTTTCATCTGGATTTCATTTTGTTTTTTGTTTGTGCGTCACGTGCGTTGGCGTCGTTCAGTTTCTCCTAACATTATTTTCTTCTACGTTGCTATTTTAAAACAGGATATTGCATTATTTAGTGTATGTTATGTTATTAAAGCATTAAATGGCTCAATTTATTTTTGCAGTCAAGAATTTGAACAAACAGCTTATGATGCTCATTATGTTGCATATTGAATCATTAAAAAGCGCATATCAAATGTTATGTTTGACTCAATTAATTAGCCCACCTGTAGAAGTTGTGAAAACTGACTTCTGTAAAACATTCGTTAGGTTGAAAGAATTTTACAAAGCATATCAAAAAGTATAAATACTTATTTAATATTTATTTTAAGTTATATATTGAATTAAATAATTTTTATTTTCATATGTTTCTATTCGACAAATATTTTATTTAATTTAACAAAATATTTAATTGATCCAATTTCCATCGAATGAAATTTTTAATTGATGTTACTTATTAATTAATTAATAATTTAAAAATTCCTAATAAAAAATTTAATATGTATAACAACTTTAATATCAATATGACAAAAAAATTAATTAAAGTTTCTCCATTTAACATATTCTCATTATTACGAATATGGAATTCATGGAATTAATTGGATTGATTAACATTTTAGTTACATTTACACACTTTTTTCTGTGTGTATACAAACGTTGTTTTTATTGACATGAAAGGACATTAAATAGAAAAATGTGTAACACCATAAATGTCGTCCATATAAAAATATGTAAAATTTCTAGTAGTTCTGGACATTTTTTGGTAATTTAAAAGGGAAATTTTGTGTGAAAATTCATATAAAAACCAGTTTTATTAAACGGTATCATTTGATCTTGACTATTTTTTTAATTTTACAGTGTTTTTTTTTATTTTACAGTCAAAAATAATGTCCAAATTAAGATAGTAGTCGAATTTTGACATAAATTTACATGGAAAATATTTTAAGTTTTAAGACAATAGTTAGTTTGAAGACTATATTTCACATCGGTGACATCTTGTTTTTTTTTATTAAAGGGAAATAGTAATTAAAATTATAACAATAAAATATTTTATTTTATAGTTATAATTATTATTAGGTGGCAGCACTGTAGTATTTATGAAAAGTCAAGCCCTAATCCACTGACATGCACATCTCGCTGACTATTTTGATTTGATTTTTTTCAGACTGCGCCAGTACAATGGCTGCCATTGTATTTATAATAATTTTAATATCAATATTTTCGTTACAAGATGCAAAAGGTATTAAACAAAAGTGGTGAAAAATTAAATTTAATTGTTCAAAGTGTATGTTGTGCATATTTCTATGGCAGATAGCAGCATTGAAAGTGTTTAAATAAGGCGCACAAAATGAACGCGATATTTTTTTGTGCTGAAGATAGGCGACGAATGTTTGGAGATGGTGCTTTGGTCGCATATGTATTTTGTTCAAGTGATGTTGGACTGTGTGTTATTTAACATTTCAATAAATTGCAATTTTTGTAATTGGGGAAGTGGTAAAAATAAAAGTGAATGTTTCAAAAGTGTCGTTATTAAAATATGTCGCGCATGTATTTCTCTACTATTATTATCTTTATGTACAAGCAAAATGTAAATTTATGAAGTACAACATAAAGTAGCAGCAAGCAACACTCACACAGCTGTAGACATTGTGGACATAGATACTACATGTGGGTGTGTGTGTATGTGTGATTGTGTTAGTATGCATGAATACTGCACCATGTTAGAACAATTTTGGAATTCGATTGATATGCACTGAATGCACGCTAAACTATTATAATTGGTTATTATTTGATAAGTACAAATGTAGATATTTATGTTGCGGTGCCTTTTAAACTACACTCACTCTGTAGATGCGGCCAAAGTAGACACCTTCCGCAATGCAGTGGCGGTAGTTTAAATAATAAATCAATTTCTATTGTAATGCAAAGTATTATTTATTTTGGGCATATAGTTTTGAATGTGTGGTTTTAAAGAAGGGCTTCAAATCTTGTGTTTCGGTACCAATTTCAGTTTATTGAATATATGGACAACCATTAAGTTTTTGTTCATATTTTCAAAATCCTAAAAAAATAAAAATACCAAAAAAAATGAATTCTTGAATTCCCGTAATTATTCAGTACCGAAAATATTTATAAATTTCTTGTTTTTCAAATAAAAAAAAAAATTAAATAACTGAGAAATATTCCAATTCAAATTGTGATTTTTCATTTCAAATTAAAGAAATTCCAAATGAAATTGAGATATACATCGTTGTTTAAATAATATTCAATAATTTTATGTCAACCCAAGTAACAGATTTCAAAACTTAGTCTGGATCTGTAGATTAACATGTAACGAATATGTATCGATATGTAGAATCGAATCGGTTCTTGGCTAAGAATGGAAATCTATGTAGAAATCTGTATTGAAACTCGAAAAATTCTATTCAAACTTTTAAAAAATTGAGTATCGATATATAGAAAAACTGTGTCATGGGACAAGGAATTAGTATATCGTCGACCATACTGCAAAACAGCCTAACTACATGAAAAAAATAACGCATAATTTTGTGTTATAATCACGTTTTAAATTAAAGTGATCGGATAAATTATATAAATGTCAGTATAAGTTTTGACATACTTAATTTTGGTTGAAGTAAGTGCAGAATTGAGACTCGAAACATTTTTTTTCTTCTTCTGTAAAATTAATTTTGTAAGTTGTATTCGAAAATGCAGATAGCCGGTATTTCTTTCTATATATCGATTTTATAATTAATAAACTTAAAAGCAATTTCAAATAAAATTCATATATTAATTTCTTAAAATGAATTGAAAAATTCAAATAACTATTTCATTTGAAAATTTCTTATTTTTAAATGAAATTTTTCTAAATTGCAAATGAAACACTTTCAATTTTATTTGGAATTTCCTGATATCAAATGGAATATCTTACAGCCCTATTCTAGTAAGCAATGACAATTGTTATGAATAACAATTGATACAAATGACAATTGATTCAGACTTTTAAGTCAAAATACCTAGAAAATGAATACGAAATAGTGGCAATTGTGACAAAGTGCACTATTGTGACCGATTTTTATTTGTGACTCGAATGGTGAATGAGGCAGTTAATTTATGTTTAAAAATTGTCATTTTAAAATGGAATTTCTTATTTACGAATTTAAAATCTAAATTGTTTTGTAAATTTAAATTCAATTTAAAATACTATAAATGGATAATCTCTCAATTTCAATTTACATTTTCTAAACATACCTATTTTTAGTTTTTTTATTTCATAATTTGAATATTTAATTTAACGACTACGCGGTTTTGAGAAAACGACATACAGTGTGCGAAAAAACAAAACCTTCTTGCACTTCGTGCTCCATTTGAACGTATTGTCTTTTATGAATTTGTATTTGGACATAAAATTCGAGATCTTTAAAAGTTATATAACAAAAAAAAAGTATTTAGGGGTCTGAATAAACTGGCAGCTTTTATGAAATGTTACCTTAGTCGTCAAATTAACCTTTAGGACAAATGTATTAATCATCGAGACCTTTTTCAACGATATATCATATTTTAATTGGGAAATATGGGAAATAATGATTTTGGCGGGTTCCAAACAATACTTATTTATTTGTTTCTGTCACTTTCACGAGATAAGTTTTCATATTATAGGCGGACTTTTATTTTTTTTGGAGACGGACCCGGTCTAATGGACAGGTAGTCCATGGCTATATAAATAAGCAGTGTAGTCCTAATTTAACAGATATGCCTTATCTAGGGTTTGTTTTGGCCTTAACTGTATAGAAGGATATCACTTATTTTTTAACACCCATGTATCACCGCCTAGGATTGTTTATTAGGATTCAAAAATATAGCAAACAGTTCCACATGATTGCATACTCGAAATATTGTTTTGAAATATTCTAAATTTCGACTCCTAGTACAAATGCACCTCCTAGTATAATTTTCAATGTACTTGCGGCACGTGTTCCCGTTGTTCAAATAAAATAAAAAAATTTCCATATCTTATTTTTTGTCCCTAATAAACAATCCTAGGGGGTGAGAAAACTAAAAATCGAAAAAAGTGTGAAATAAGTTATACCCTCCTGTATAGTCTAATTTCCAACAGTTTGAACACTTAACATTGACTACCTTATACAACAAATTTTTATAAAATATATAACGAATATTTTTAAAAATGGTCGGTTAGTAAAAAAAGCAATAAATAATCCTACATATTTTTTTTTTTAATATATCATACAATAAAAAAAAAAACAAAGTAGCACACGTAAGACCGCACATAACTCTAAAATGGATCTTCCGGTTTAAGCTGTCTTTTTATACTCTAGACTAAGAGTGAAAGGGTATATTCAGTTTGGTTCGACGTTTGTTCACCCAGAATGAAGCATATCCGGTATGGAGAAGTATATATCGTCGTTGTAGAACGAAAAGTCAACAAATACATTTTCAAAATTCCAAATATTCATTTACTAAAATCTTTATATATCTGTCAATTTTTAATCGATAATCTCAATTTTTTTACTTATATGACTAACTTCACTACGCTGTCTCAACAAGAAAATTGGAATGATCGGTCAATTCTGACCGAACACTTATGTTCAAATACCTCATATAAAATGGAAATCTACATTGAATTCTACTTTATACCGGCTTGATTGAACTTTTTTTGATTAAATATATATTAACTTTATGATCAAATATATAAAAATATTGTTTTCCTTCAAGTCGGTAGTTCCAAAAAAAAAAAAATATATATATGTATCCAAATTCGGTACACCTACCCATTTGTAAATAGGGGTAACAAATGAAAGAAAATTCTTCAGCGATTGCAATTTTGTAGCTATTTTAAGTATTCGTATCAGTGATGACAATTGGAGGGGTATTCCCCAATTTGCGGGAATTTTAGTCTTAGTATGTAATCGGGGAATGGTACACTTTTGGCGGGGAATTTCAAATTAGGAACTGTTACATTTTCTACGTTTTTAAGGATTGGAATATAGGGCATATTCCAACTTTTGATCGAATTTCATATGAAAATTTTAAAACAAACGGTTTTACTTTTAGATTTTATATGTTAGTACAATAAATAATTTTTGAAAGGAATTTAAACAGCAAACTTTGACTTTAATGCTTTCAATTCGTTAAGAAAATAATAAATTCAAAATCGTTTGTTTAGAATTTTGCAGGTAAAATTGGATTCGATCGAAAACTGGTACATACCTCTATATACCAATCACGTGAAAGATCATAATTTGCATTTCACATATATGTAAAATTTCATATTAACTGAGTACTAATTGTCTATCTATCTGTCGGTAAAGTTTAAAGAAATTCGGACATTTTCATTTAGAACTATAGACTTTTGAAATATTATTATTTATAAAAAAAACATATTAAATGAATAACATATTGCGTAATATTTGTTCTATGGATTATTTCGATTTTTATTAAAAATGTAGTAAAAACACTATTTTCAGTGTATTTAAATTACATTTGTTTGGGGAATTTTATACTCAATTGGGGAATTTTGGTAAGAATATCGGGAAAAATGAAAATATGATTCGTGATATACCCTGGTGACCTATGCACCACTTTAAATGGTAACCACACACATTATAAGATATGTGTAGGGTATGTATATTCGGCTTAGATCGACTATAACTTTCATAATTATTACTAACTTCATCACACCAACTATCACAATTTCCCTACTTCAAAATGTCACACGTGAGTAGTGGTTGAAAAGGGCTTCAAAAATCATTTTACCTAACTATTTTAAGAAAATTCCTACCGTAATTTGAAAACTTTGCAATTATTATGTACATTATTTGCAATGTTAATATGCATTTTTTTTTTATTGAAAATTTAAACTCTTTTTCAGCGGAAATAAACGGACGTTTACTCGACGAGACACAAGAAAACATGGACCTAGAAGTGTCCCACAGCAGCGCCAAGGAGTTTCCTTCGGTGCCACAAAACTCAATACTTCAATCACATCCACGGTAAATATACATTTTAGTTAGTTCATTGCAACTAACTTAAAATAACCTATTAGCAAATAAAATAAATTTATCTATTAATACTTGACAATGCATAAAAATTAATTTTTCAAAATTTATTAAACTCAACGTGATACAATACCGCCAGGAGACATACAAAATCAAAACGTAGAATGCGACGAAGGTAAAAATCAAAAACAGCATTTTGCAGCAGTGCAACTTCTCACTGCATTTTAAATAATAATTTGCTTTAATTACGTTTTTCGTTACAAAAAAAAAAGAAAACTACAAATAAAAAATTGTGTTGCTGTTTGTGCACTTTTTAAGGTTTTGATTTTGATTATATATAATTTTTTTTATAAAAAAAAAACTAAGATATTTTTTCGTTAATGAGTTTACTTGCAATTTGGATCGTTTTATTTTTACTGCATGTTGGTTGATTTTTTTTTACTCTATCTTTGCTTTTGTTTAAACCGCAACCAATTCATTTATTGCTGCAATTACATTTTAACAGATACAAATGTTTATCATGCGATCCGCCCTGCAAGAACGCCACGCATCAGGCGCACTTGTGCCAGAACGCCATACAAGTAAGTCTTGCAACTTTGGAGTATGTGAAAGAAACAATTCTCATGTTATATTCTTTGCTTTGTAGTGCTGGAAATCGCGCACGCGTAATGCATTTGGCGAAGAATTGGTCTCACGTGGTTGCACTACATCGCCGGAGCACCTGCCGCTGATTTGCAATCAGAACACGATCAATAATCTTGGACCACGCAAGCGGCACGCTGTAATGCACATCAATGTTATGTGCTGTTCTGGCGATTACTGCAACGAAGGCGATTTTCCCGAATTGCCACCAATGCTGCACAGTATGTTTTATATATATTTAATGTCTAAAGATTTTGGAAAAATTCATAAATATTTTTTACAGCTGAAGTTACGCGCAAGGACACGGATAGCAGTTACATTCTGAAAATGTCCAGCGCTATTTTGGGTCCGTTTTTAGTGATTGCACTTATTGCGCTCATTGTCATCTACTTTATACGTCGCAACCATCAGAAACGTATTGCGGCCACGCGCATCAAACAGGATCCGGAGGCGTATCTAATGCATGATGAGTTGCGTGCGACCAGTGCGGGCGATAGCACTTTAAAGGTTAGCGCTTTTTTTTATTTATTTATAGTATATATATTGTGTCGTAACTCAGGGGTAGAATTATGGACAAAAGTAGAATCCTATATATACATGTTATTTAATAGAAAGTGGATTAAATTATGTATTTCAATCGAATATTTCTTTAAACGCTCATGACTCGAGAACAGAACGTTGTTTCGGGGTTATTGTTTGCAATAAAACCCGATATTGCGATTTTTTAAAGCATTGTAAATGATGTCATTCGATTAACAGAATCCCAAGAGGCCAAAGGTCAAGAAACAAAAACTATGAAAACTCTATATCTTTTAAAAGGAGCGTTTTTTCGGAGTCAAAGGTCATAATTGGGTTTTCGCAACGTGCGTTGGACAACGAGCCGAAAGATCCCAAGTTCAAACCTGAGCTGCGGTTGACATCTTTTCATAGAAAACGTTTTTCTGTACCGCGCTACCTCTCGCTGGGCAAAAACTGCCTCTCCTAGAATAAAAACTGCCCATAAAAATCTCTCATCCACGCCGGCGTCAAAGCCAATTCGGCATTAAACTGAAGGTCCTACCAAATCTGGGCTAGATACGTTTTTCTGTACCGCGCTACCTCTCGGTAGGCAATCGCAAACACTCCCTCTGCTCTTGGCTTTTTTTTATGGTGCCTCGATTTCATAATCTTGCTCTTTGCTTTACAAATGCTGCTGCATTTAAATACTTTTCTTTTATGCCTTTCAATATATTTTCTGTTGTAATGAAGGACAAGAAGAACAATGCATGTGTGCATTTTTCGTATCACCACGAACAGAACTTACGTACTTAAATGGCCCTTACAACCGTGGTCGGTTTTGGCCGCTGAGATGAAGCCAACGCTAGTCGGATCTGCTTTGCGCGCGCTGACGCCAATTAGAAATACCAAGCGTTGCCCGGTTGTCCTCAATTTGGTCTTTCCAATGCAGATTTGGACGCCCTCTTCTACGCTGTCCACCTTGGAGTTTCGATTCAAGAACCTTCGTGGCTGGAGTGATTTCATCCATTCGTTCGACATGACCTAGCCAGCGAATCCGCTGGATCGAATAACTCATACAGCTCATGCTTCATTCTGATTCGATACTCGTTAGCAAAGCATAGGTCACCCTGCCTGAAACCTCGCTCGGTATGAAATTGCTCGGAGAGGTCTTTTCCTATTCTCACTGAGCAACGTGTGTTGCTCAGGGTCATCCTGCAAAGCCTTATAAGTTTCGCAGGTATACCGAACTCAGACATTGCGGCGTATAATCGTTCCCTTACCTGAGTGTCGAAGGCGGCTTTATAGTCGACTAATAGGTGGTAGGTGTGGATCTGTTTTTCTAGGGTCTTTTCCTGGATTAGGCGCAATGTGAAAATCTGGTATATGGCGGATTTTCCAGGTCTGAAGCCGCACTGATAAGGTCCAATCAGTCTGTTGACGATGGGCTTCAGTCTTTCACATAATACGCTCGATAGAACCTTGTATGCGATATTGAGTAGGCTGATCCCACGGTAGTTGGCGCATATAGTGGGATCCCTATTCTTAAGGATTGGGCAGAGTACACTGAGGTTCCAGTCACTTGGCATGCTTTCATCCGACCATATTCTGCTTACGAGCTCGTGCATGTTCTTTATTAGCTCTTCGCCTCCGGTCATAAACAATTCAGCAGGCAGATCATCAGTACCTGCGGCTTTGTTGTTTTTCAACCGAGCAATGGCTGTTCTGACCTCGTCATGGTCGGGTGGCGGAATCTCAACGTCGTCATCAAGTACTGGGGTTGACGGGTTTATTTCTCTATCGGTGAAATTGCTGTCATCATCACCGGTCAGCAGTTTAGAGAAGTGATCCCTCCAAATCTTCAGTGTGCTCTGGATATCTGTCACTAGATTCCCGTTCTCATCTTTACAAGAAGAGGCTCCGGAATTTGAACCTCCGGCTAGGCGTCTTATTTTCCCGAAGAATTTTCGAGCCTCATTCCTGTTCCCATGCACCTCAATCTCGAACAGAAGCATATACATATTTTCGATAGAACTAATCTTTCTCTTGCTCGAGAATTTTCAAAACTCTCGCTCATTGCAGTTTCGATTCAAAAACTCTCGCTCTTTGCTTTTTAAATACTGTTTCGATTCCAAAACTCTCGCGCTTTGCTTTTTAATTTTTGAAAGAACAAATTTTCGATTGTTTTACCAACTTTTTTATGAATTCAAAGAAGAGTTGTTGAAGAATATTAGGTCTGCTCCTAGCAAGTGCAGCGTAGAGACATACAAGATGTTGGAGTGTTTTTTCTTCTTTTTGTGGTCCATTGCTATTTTTGCACCATGTATTTACTATTAAACAAAGGCGTTGTTTTGTTTTTCTAAGTTTTTATAATTATTTTGTTCAACTATTAGTACACATAAAATAATACAATACAAGTTTTATATATTTTTACGTTTATTAATCTTTAAATTTATTTGCAATAGGAATATTTTCAACATTCAGTCACATCTGGTTCTGGCAGCGGTTTGCCACTGCTCATACAACGCACGCTGGCCAAACAAATTACGCTGGTCGATTGCATTGGTCGCGGCAAATACGGCGAAGTATGGCGTGGTCACTGGCACGGCGAATCGATTGCCGTCAAGATATTCTTCAGTCGCGACGAAGAGTCCTGGAAACGTGAGACAGAAATCTATAGCACAGCACTGCTGCGTCACGAAAATATACTCGGCTATATTGGTTCAGATATGACGTCGCGTAATTCGTGCACACAGCTCTGGTTGCTGACGCACTATTATCCACATGGTTCTCTCTTTGATCATTTGAATCGCAATGCGTTGAGTCACAACGACATGATACTGATATGTCTGTCACTGGCCAATGGATTGGTGCATTTGCATACGGAGATTTTTGGACGTGAAGTATGTCGTACTTTTATAAATTCTCTACTGTAAAATTTAAACAATTTGTTTTCCGTTTTGTTTGTAGGGTAAACCCGCAATTGCTCATCGTGATTTGAAATCGAAAAACATACTCGTCAAACCGAATGGCACCGTGGTTATTGCCGATTTCGGCTTGGCCATAACGCATTCACATGTTACAGGCAAATTGGATTTGGGCAATAATCCCAAAGTGGGCACCAAACGTTATATGGCACCCGAAGTGCTAGACGAAAGGTTTTACTTTATAAAATAAATAAGTTTTAAATTTTTTTAATATATAATTTACTTACAGCATTAACATGCATTGCTTTGAGGCGTTGCGTCGCACTGATATCTATGCGCTGGGCTTAGTTATGTGGGAGGTATGTCGTCGCACAATATCCTGCGGCATTGCGGAGGAGTATAAGGTGCCCTTCTACGATGTGGTGCCGACCGATCCCAGCTTTGAAGATATGCGCAAAGTTGTCTGTGTCGATAACTATCGACCTTCGATACCAAATCGCTGGAGTTCAGATCCGGTAAGTGGAACTAATATTGCAAAATTCAAATTTCAGCTTCGTTCAATTGGACATTTTTGATATTGTGTTACCCAAGCATAATCTATATATATAAAACTCTTGGTACGTCTGTCTGTCGGTCTGTCTGTTTGTTCCAGCATCACGTCTAAACCGCTAAACCGATTTAACTGAAATGTTGCACCAGGATACTATGGTGTCCGAACGGTGTCATAGGCTATATATGAGCGGGATTTGACAAAGGGACATGGCACCTCCCATACAACCTAAACTTTCAAAACGATATAACTCAGCACATACACAAGCTAAGATGAAACAAAAAAACTCATGTACAAAAAAAAAAAATTCAAAAGCACAAAAACAAAAATCAAACAAAAATCAAATACAAAAGCAAAAGCAGGAACTAAGGCAATCACACAAAAACAAAAGCAAAATAAAAACAATACAAAGGATGGTAATACAAAAGCAAATACAAATAACTAAAGCAGAACCACAAAAGCAAACGCAAAAACAAAAAGAAAACAAAAGCACATGACCAAAACCAAACAAAAAACATAAATACAAAGCCACAAATGCAAAACACAAATACAAAATCAAAAGCAAAGACAAACAAAAACACAAAATCAAAAACACAAAGCAAAAGTCTAAACACAACACCAAAAACACAAAAGCAAAAAACACAAAACAAAAAAGAAAGAAAAGCAAAAACCAAAGCAAAACACAAAAACCGAAGCAAAACACAAAAACCAAAGCAAACGCAGAAACTAAAGACATCACACAAAAACAAAACAAAAGATGGTAATACAAAAACAAAAGCAAAAACACAAAAACAAAAGCAAAGACATAAAAACAAAAATCAAATACAAAAACAAAACAAAAGCGGGAACTAGAGCAATCACACAAAAACAAAAGCAAAATAAAAACAAAACAAAAGATGGTAATACAAAAGCAAATAACAAATGCAGAACCACAAAAGCAAACAAAAACACATGATCAAAACCAAACAAAAAACAAGCATAAATACAAAAGAAAAACACAAATGCAAAACCACAAAATCAAAACACAAATACAAAATCAAAAGCAAATACACAAACAAAAACACAAAATCAAAAACAAAAACACAAAGCAAAATCACCAAAAACAAAAATTCAAACACAAAAGAAAAGCAAAAACCAAAACAAACGCAGGAACTAAAGAAATCACACAAAAACAAAAGCAAAATAAAAACAAAACAAAAGATGGTAAAACAAAAATAAAAGCAAAAACACAAAAGGAAAACAGAAACACAAGAGCAAAAACACAAAGCCAAAACACAAAACAAAAGCCAAAACACAAAACAAAAGCGAAAACACAAAAGCAAAGACACAAAAGTAAAAACATAAAAACAAAAGCAAAAACACAAAATCAAAAACATATATACAAAATCAAAAACATGAAAGCAAAACACAAAAACAAAAGCAAAAATACAAGAAAAATACAAAAACACAAAAAAAAGGAAAAATACTAAAACAAAAAACCTCTGCACTAAATTTACTTAAAATTTGGAATATATAGTGAACCCACCAAACAAACTCAATTAGACTTTCGAAAATAAATAATAAAAATGTTCGTTATATTAATAAAATCACTCCATATCCTTGTATTCGTTACTAAGATTTTAAATTTAAGTTATTCAACAAATGCACTGAAAGAGACGAATCGCCGGAGAAAACTTAGTTTTAAAACAACCACTCAAATTACCAGTAAAAACACTTTAAACTAATAATAATGAAAATATAATATTTTTACATTTTTAGCTGCTTGCCGGCATGTCTAAACTAATGAAAGAGTGCTGGCATCAAAATCCCAATGTGCGTCTACCAGCGTTGCGTGTGAAAAAAACTATACGCAAACTTGCTTCCGTGGATGAGAAAATACGATTAGATTGTGATGAGGTTTGCGTATAGTTGTAACATAATTAAGCTTTAGTTTGTATTTAGTTTTAAGTTTCATAAGTAACGCAAGTAATGTTTTCCTTTTGTATTTTTTACCTCGTTCTTTAAATGAATTCAATCGTCGTCGTCGTCATAATGTATTTAGTAGTTTTTAATTAAAAAAAACTAATAACATTGCATACAAATTAGTTGTTAAGCTAAATTTTGTACAAAATACAAAAATTTAACACCCGGTCTCCTGTACAGTTTTACTTTATTAAACAATAACAACAACAAAAAAACAATAAGGCGATTCATTTCACTTTATATATCTTGAGTAGCTGCGTATGCTGTAAACAATATACGCGATGTCTAAAGTTTTCTTAGCAATTTTATATACGAGACACATATTATTGAAACCGATATATTTTAAACATTTAGCTCATATCGAATTATCCGAGAGGATAAGTGAGCGCATTAACACTCTGTGACACTAACAATCTTGAAGAGCCATTAAAGTGTTCATCATATTCACTGTCTGTGTCATTGTAGCAGATCCTATGTGGCTTTAGATAGCTCGTTTTGTTGTTCTCTTACTACAGGCATTAAAAATTGCAGTCGTTTTTGGTTTCATTTGACTCGCAGATATCGAAAATGTCCTTACTTTTGTCAAATAGTCTGTAGTTCTTGAGATATGGACCATTTTTAAATTTCCTTTTATTTTGCTCCTTTTTTTTGTTTATATTTCATCAAAATACGATTATCTATTCGTCATTAGACAGAGAAAGCCTTGCGGTACAATACAAGAAATGTATTACCTGCTTTAAAAAAAAATCGTTTGTGAGATATTGGCAATGAAAATTTAAAACTTAACAAAATAGTTTTTCTGCATGTAATATCGAAAATAAAGTTATATTTTTGTCTTTTTTCGGAAAACTATAAAAAAGAAGAGTTACAAAATAACGGGAAATTGAAATTGAATGATGGCGCATGTTTTAGATCGAATTCCGATAGAATTTCATATGCAGATTTGTAAACAAACGGGTTTGTATTTGATGTCACAACCCAGCCGGCCAAACTATCATAAATGATATCGTAAATGATAGCAAATATTCGTAAATAATGAATAAAATAATCGTATACGAGAATCGTAAATGATTCGAAAACGCATACAGTTTCGTTCTTAATTTGTCCATCGTAACGAGGTATCAGAAACGAACTAAAAACACTCATATATGATAAATTTTCGATCGTTTATGATCGTAAAATACGATTATATACTATTTTTTGTTCGTAAACGAACTCGTTTTTAATATTTTTTACGATTCAATTTTAATCGTAAATGATAATCATTTTTAACTCTATTACGAGCTTTTTCCTACTTTTTTAACGAAATAAAAAAAAATAAGTAAATGCATTTAATGTTAATATAAAGTTCTCAAATGCATTTACTTACTTCTTAATTACAGCAAATGATTTAAAATTTTCACCAAAACAATTCATTTAATCTTGTTAAAAGTATTGAGCATTTCTTGCGTTTTTTAAATAAACATTTGAAGAAAAAAACAATAATAATATTGACAATCTTTTTTTACGATATAAATACTCGAAAAATATGAGCCATCGTTATTTACGAGCAAAATATGATTGTTTTTTTCATTGACATATATCATCGTTTTTTACGAGCAAAATGATCGAAATTTATGATTATTTTGAATCGCCAAACGATCGTAATTTACGATAATCATAAAAAATGTGTGTAGGTGCCGACTGGGAATAGAAAAAATTGTTTTCCAAACAAATTCAAATCGTTCAAGTCAAAGCTGGTCAAAGCAAACGAATTGAATTGATTTGAAAGACAATGTTTTGTATTCAACCCCATTGTATTGTATTCAAATACATTGTATAAACCCACCATGTATTGAATTCAAACCCATTGTTTTACAAATTGTATATGAAATTCAATTATAATTCGATCGAAAAACGCGGAACATGGATCATTTTCGTTTCAACGCCACAAATATAATCGAAAATTGGTAAATCTTAACCTATTACTCCGTCAAATCATAATTTAAATTTTGTCGGGCAATTCTCTTTCGTTCGAAATACAAATATTTGATAGCACAAATCGAATTGTATTACTTTAAACAGAACGTTAACGAATGGAATTCGATTGAAATACGTTTATTTTGTATTAAGAAAATAGAATTTTGAAACAATAACAAACAGAAGAATAACAAATTTAATCAATTTGTGATATGCCGGATAGAACAAAATCATTTTTCCATATTGAACAGTTTAAATCGTACCACAGAATCACAAATTTGCATTGCAATTAAACAAATATTAAGTCCTACCTCTAGCAAACATGTGACAAATGTTTCCAATCACAATAGTTACCAGTGACAGTGGTCATCACCTTTTTCAACAATAACACAGAATACGAAATTTTGAACGTGTTGAGTTTTCGTGTCAGATAAATTAAAAATTTGCGATTTTGCAAAGAATACACCTTACGAAATACGAGGTGAAATGAATCACCTTAATATAAGTTGTATAATATTGCAATATTAGCTCAGTGTGTCGACTTTAACAAATACAGAGTAAAAAAAAAGGTTTTACGTTGATCGCAGCAAAGTGAGACACAAGGGGTTTTAATTTCAATAAAAAATATTATATAATGTGTTTTTTTTATAGTTACTAAGTGTGAAGATAATACTTATAAGCGCAAAAAGTAATTTAAGTACTAAACTAAATTAGACACTACAATGTAAACACTTAAAAAATGTACTATACAAAAGTGCTAAAATAGATACTAGAATTGGTAAAACAAAACTTGAACTAAGTACATCTAATACTGTTTTTACGCGGTATTTTTTTACACGATTTTGCAATTTCTTTTAAACTTTTTTTCACACATATAAAAATTTTTAATTTAAATTATTTTGAATATAAAATTAACACGGTGTAATGATGAACAACATTTGAGTGTGTTTTACCGAATTATTCATTTTTGTAGACATTTTGAGGTTATGGAAACAGTCTAATATTTTTCCATTACTGTGTTTCTTTTTTGTTACACAAAACACTGCTATCTATGTACTGGTTCAAAAACTGAATTGGGTGTACTGACCTCAAGCACTTTTGTTGTATACCATTATTTAGTACTCAAATAGAGTACACTAAATTTAGAATCGATAAATAAGTACTAATAAAATCTAACAAAATTTAGTAGTATATTAAAAAAAAACGAAAAAAAATTAACGTTAATCGTTAGAAAAAAATAAGCACTATTAAATATATTTAATTTATATATTAAATATATAAAATAAACAAATAAATTAAGTACTAAAAATAAATTAAGTATTAAAACAACAAATCATAAAATACAAAAAATAGTACTAAACTTAGTAATACATTAAATTTAATATTAGTACTAATTAAAAAGTGCTAAATATAAATTTAGTATTTAATATTGATTTTAGTACGCCCTATGTAATCTGGTAATTACATCAAAAAATATATTTCATTCAATGATTTCTTCACCCATTATTTTGCAATTATTCTTTTGTGCCTTAAAAAAAATATGCAAAAAAATGCCTTATTGCAACAACAAATTGTTAACCTATATATTTTAGGAACCACACTTATGAATTGAATTAACAATGCTTCCATTTAAACTGTGTTTTTTTCATGTATTTTTATTTATTTTTTATCATTTAAGTGCCATTAAAAATTATTAAACAAACACATTTTATGCCTGTTACCAATTAATTAAAACAAAACACACAACAAAAAAATCTATATATCATAAACTTACAGCAAATGTTATCTACTGCAATTTTATGTCTTTGTTTTGCTTTAATTTAAACAATGCTTTGCCTCTTCTATAAATTTAAAACATTTTCGTTATTTATATTTTTATTTTTTTTTTATTTTGATAAACAAAAAGAACGTGTGCAACAGTAGTTTGTAATTAAGTGATACCTTTAAGATTTATATTAGAAATAAGCAAAAACAAAATATATATTAAAATATTTTATTATTTTATGCAAAAGTTTCAAAAAAAAAGTGTCGGGAAAAAGTAAAAAAAAAAACATAATTTTTGTAAATAACATGTTTTCACAATTTTTTGATTACAGTAATGTTTTAAATTATTTTACAATTCTAAAAGTATGTTTTTTTTTTAAATTAGACTTAATGCAAATAAAAATAATATAAAATTTAATTGTTAAAAATTTTGTTTTATTGCATTAGCTGCTACCAAAATCAACAATTTGAAAATATCTTAAAATTCTACATAATAGTCGCAAGCGAACTTGGAGTCCGGCACACAGTGATCTGAGATTGCCATCGGACGGTCGGAAATCTGCAACTATTATCAAAGTTTCTGTCGGCACCTACACACATTTTTATGATAATCGTAAATTACGAACGTTCCGCTGAAACCGACATAACTTTGACAGAATTTCAATATTTAAGCGCCACTGAAAATTCAAAAATACCCTTTTTTGCGATCATTGCGAACATCATGCAGAACGATGTGCTGCTTATATCAAACAAACTGACAGAATATTATAACTAATGCTTGAAACTAATGAGTAAGGGCATAAGTTAGAAGGAGACTATAGTACCGAATCCAAATAAATCATCTCAATAAAAGAAATAGCAAAGTGTACTGTGTGTATGATTATTGCCACCTGTAATAAATCGCTTCGCAAGTTGGCGTATAATTGAAATTTTGTATGAAGCAAACAAGAAAAGCGACAATTTCCGTATATGCCCTAAATTCACGAATAACCATATTAAACGCAGAAACTAGGGTAAGAGTTATAAGCGTGTCTTTGGTACGAAAGATACGCTAAAGGGACAAAAGATCTTATTATCCGATCTAATAACGCCTTTGATAATTTAAATTCCAAACGACTGGGCGATCCAAACCCCTGCAAATGGCCTCTAACCAAGAATACATTGCAACATTGAAGAAAATTTAAAAGATTTATCAAAAAAAATGTTTTTTTCATTTGTCTATTGTAACAATGCATTAACTATACGTGGACTGATTAATCCAGCATACGAAATATTTTTAAATAAAGACTTTAACTTTGTGTTTTTGGGTAGGTTTTATCAGGACACTTTAGAAAATTTGTTCGGTACAATTCGTTCCTCAATTTTTAAAAACCCTTACTTCCAGATTCAGATATTAAAATTTTCGTGGCATTTAAAAAAAAATAATATCTGTTGTTTAGTTTAATTTATTTTAGTTTATTTTTGAATTAAACTCTTTGGAATATCGGTTCCAGTTCGGGTTTGAAGATTTTTAAAATTGTGGTTTCGATTCCAACCAAAAAAATAAATGAATTTGATTACGGTTCCATACATTTTTTAATAACGGTTCCGATTTTGGTTTTTTTGCGTTCCCTGATTTTTAAAATAACGGTTTCGATTCCAACCAAAAAATATAATGATTCCGATTCCAGTTTCGGTGCGTGCTGTAAATTTAGTCGTCGGGCTCGTGCGTGTCACCTATCGGAGTGCCCGTGCCATCAAAAACAGGCACATCTCTAGTATGAACTGCGAAACTTACGATGACGACTACGAAACTAACGATTGGAACTAATCCAACCCCAAATCCGTTTACTAGTTCGATGATATCGGAGTATAATATACACAAATTCTTTCATCAACACCGAAAAATAAAGATAAAACAGGAATTGACAACACAGACGAGTTTGATATATCTGTTAATTAAGCGGTTATTTTCCGAAGGTTAATTGCCAAAGATGCATGAAATATATTGCATTTGCCTGACCTCAGAGAACTTGATCAAATGCACGAACTTCGTTCAAGTTTCACTCGCACTCAACGGAAATTCAACGTCCTCATGTGCATTACTTCCGCCAAGTGTTGTTATGGCTCCTGCATCAAAATTTCCATCGATTCCATTGCTCCTCTACAACAACAATTTGTAAATAAGAAAAGTTTTAAATAAGCTGAAAAGTTGTTTCATGTTCCTTTAAAAAATGTTAGCTCTTTTCAATAATGAGTGATAGGTGTAATGGGTGACGCTTAACCAGAATACTTAGAAATACTTGCAGCGATACCGAATCCATCGATCAGTATGATCCGGGGTGCCAATACATCCCACCCTCAACAAAAACATCGTATTGTAAAACAACAGCCAGGAATTTTGTTTTCTGTATTTCCACGAAAATTCGATCGTGATCTGTTGTTGGATTAGCATATTGTTGTTGCACTTGCAAAAAGAATGAAGTGACCTTGTATTCGATTTACCGAAAGATAATTTGTCGAGGAAAGCAATTAAAAAACACTTGCACTTTTCGGACCAAATAAACGCGAGTCCGCCGTTCTGCGAACTTTTGATTTACCATATAAAAAAAAATATTTTTGTACAACAAACAACTACTAGCTGGACACCCCTAAATGAATCCCAATCAGCACACAGATTATACATTAAAATTTTAATTTTAGACTTAATGCAAATAAAAAACATATAAAATTCAATTATTTAAATATTGTTTTATTGCATTAGCTACTGCTTGGTTGCAATAATCTAAATGACTCGTCATTGTTTTCATCCAAAAATAACAATTTGAAAATATCATTATAAAAGTCTGGATAATAATCGCAGGCGCGTTTGCAGTCTGGCGTCCAATTGACTTCCAGCAATTTGGGCTGCATGCGGCTTTCGCCATCACACCACTCCAACATAATATCAGCCGCATATAAGGCGCGTGATTGTGCACACGAGCCTATACCACATGGCGGCTTCAGTTTTGTAGCACACACCAACATCTCATGCAACATCTCGCAGATGTTGTCTTCTATTTGGGACCATGCATGCGCGGGATACTGTTGTTGCCAGAACTGCAGAAAATCTTCGCATTTAATGTGACGCAATTCAGCCTCCTCCTGGTAGTTCATCACCGTAAAGTGCTGTTCATAGTCATCGAAATGATCGAGCGCAAAGGATTTGTTAGCGAAACGCAAATAGAATTTACGATGCACATAGGCTTCCAGTGGCTGGGTGCGTTTCAGCAATATAACGTAGCGCACATCGAATTTCACCTGTAAGAAATTGTTTCATGCTTTTAGATGGTTTTAATTTATTTAGTTACTATGCTATGTGGGGGAAGTTAGCAAGAAATGCCATTTTGAAATAATCAAGATATATAGTATATTGAGCTCGGTTTGTGCTACTACACAATTTACTAATGTAATTCAGAAAATTTTATTTGACATTCAAAAAACGTCAAGTGAAATTCCGAAATCCGAGTTGACAATCAAAAGACGTCCATTGTAATTTAGAAATTCCAATTAAAAATCAAAAAACATTAATTGTAATTCAGAAATTCTATTTCAAATTCAAAATACGTCAATTGTAATTCAGAAAATTCAAATGAAGTCAATTGTAATTCATAAATTCCATTTGAAAATCAAAAAACATTAATTGTAATTCAGAAATTCCATTTGAAATTCAAAAGACGTCAATTGTAATTCAGAAATTCCATTTGAAATTCAAAAAACGTCAATTGCAATTCAAAAATTTCATTTGAAATTCAAAAGACGTCAATTGTAATTCAAAAATTCCAGTTTAAATTCAAAATACGTCAATTGTAATTCAGAAATTCCATTTGAAATTCAAAATACGTCAATTGTAATTCGGAAATTCCATTTGAAATTCAAAAGACGTCAATTGTAATTCAAAAATTCCATTTGAAATTCAAAAGACGTCAATTGTAATTCAGAAATTCCATTTGAAATTCAAAAGACGTCAATTCTAATTCAAAATTCCATTTGAAATTCAAAAGACGTCAATTGTAATTTAAAATTTTCATTTGAAATTCAAAAGACATTAATGTTAATTAAAAAATTCCATTTGGAATTTAAAAGACATCAATTGTAATTCAAAATTTGGTTTGATATTCAAAACACATCAATTACATTTCAGAAATTCCATTTGAAATTCAAAACACATCAAATGTAATTCACAAATTCCATTTGAAATTTAAAGGACATCAATTGTATTGCAGAATTCGATTTGAAATTAAAACACATCAATTATATTTCAGAAATTTCATTTAAAATTCAAAAGACATAAATTTTAATTCAGAAGTTCCACTGAAATTCAAAAGACACCAATTACAAAATTACTATGTTGCTTACCTTGGCTTCCAGTTCTGGCCTATAGAACAGCACCGGCTGCTCAATGTATTTCTGCGCAATCTTGGGCCCTGTCACCGGCAGTCTAACTATTTGCCTAATATCATTGCTGATATGAGTATCCAGGCCACGTGCCAAATTCCACGGCTTTACAATCCAGTGATTGTCAAGGCCACGCAAAGCACGCTGTTGATAGTAGGCGGCAAACTCTAACAGTTCTGTCTTCAGATTGAATGTGGTCGGCAGCCAACGAGGATATGTCTCCAGAGTGCCACTATCGTGATGCTCATGCGCTGCAGCGCGTCGGCAGCAAATGCTCAGCAGATCCTTTATGGTAATAACATGTTCGTAAGGAAATTGATTGATAAACTTGTTCGGTGTGTCCCGCGTCAATTCTGCAAACGTCTTATAGTGTCGCGTCAGCCAGAGCACATCTGCAAGCGACTCATCGTCCACCAACTCAAAGCATGGTGCCGTCAAATGGGCACGTAACACCTCGTATTCGGCATAAACACGCAGTGGACGATTGCGATCGAGCAACGGTTGCTGTTGCTGCGCTTCCGTTGGACATGTTTCCGCTATGTGACCGCTGTTAAAGTAGGCTGCATCCGGTTCCGTCTGTACAAATGAGTTGTCGCTTAAGTTGGCAACGCGCCAAGGCAAAAGAAGCGCCGCACGTTCGGGCTTCTCGCTTGCAACATATTCCACATAGTCACGGGTCACTTGTTCGCCATGCTCACAGTCACGCACTGGAAACAACAGACTGTAGGTGGTCTGGGTGTCCAGATACAAGAAAGGCACCAGTCGAAAATTGGGCTCATCTGCATGGGTAACAGCGCTGCCAACTTCGTCCATTACATACCATATAGGCTGACGTTCCTCGTCCGACAGGCCATCTGTAGATATCGAGTAGGCATGGCAATATTTCCATATGGCACGCATCAGTTTATCGATGCGCTGTGGATGTTCGAGGTCAATACCGCTGATAGCACACATGCGATCGGCCAATGCGGGCATTTGTTCCAGCTGTTGTCGCGCCATGTTCATGCGGAATGTCCAGGCGTGGTCAACCAGAAAAATTGCACCCGCATCGTTAGCCTTGATGCCGGCTTCGCGCGCAACGGCCACAGCAAACGCAGGTCTTGCCTCCTGCTCAGCTGTTCTTGGCACTAATTCTTCCTCCTCATCATCGTCATCGTAGTCAATCAACATCAGTTGTAGTGCCTCACCAACATCAAAAGTATCTGTTTTTAATTTGCGATAGAGCGTCTGCCAAAAGTGCTGTGGCACAGCGGATGAATCTAATTGTGGCTTGTGGAGAGCCACAAATTGATTAAACAAATTAATGCCATCCATTGCTGAATCAAAGTAGGTTTAATTTAAATTGTTTATTAGCAAAACTTAACAATTTCGTCACTTGCACGCCGGCCGCAGCAACTAATGCCCCCTGTTAAAATAAGGTTATGCGTTAGAGTTGCCAACCCCAACTAAACCTACCAACTGTCAAAAGTACACTTCGAATTTCGAAAAAAAATTTCATAATCGAGAAATTTCATATATCGTCACCTGAGAATTTGTTTGACTCAAACTCCATTTTTGTGTGAATGGCGTGGGTATTGGATATACATGACTTATATATTCTCTTTCTAATGCCGTTATCCGTTTTTGGATAGCATCGACTTTGCTCCATATCTCCTATTTAGACGTAAATGCAAATTTTCTTAGTTTTTCTCGAAATCGACTTAATGGCGTATGAGCCACACAAATACTCAGGAGACGATATGTTAAAATTTTGTTTCGATCACAGCTATGTTCAGGAAAATTGAGATTGAACTATAAATGTACCTAAAAAAATCACGTTGCCAACCCGAACTAAACCTCCCAACTTACAAAAGTCCACTTCGAATTTCGACACAATTTTTCATAATCGAGAAATTTCATATATCATCACCTAAGATTTTTTTTGGCTCAAACGCCATTTTTAGGTAATTGGAGTTAGGTATTGGATATATATGGCTTATATATTTTCTTTCTAATGCCGTTTTTTGATTACTCGTATAAAATATGAGATATTCAGCATCGACTTTGCTCCATATCTCCTATTTAGACGTAAATGCAAATCTTCTTTAGTTTTTCTCGAAATAGACTTAATGGCGTATGAGCCACACAAACTCTCAGGCGACGACATATTCAGGCAATTGAGATGGAACTATAGATGTACCTAAGAAAACATATTCATGAGTTATACATTAAAATCTTTTTTTTTCAGACAGAGTTGTAATTATCTGTTCATTGTTCGCTTTCTTTCAACTTTATTAGTAACAGACAATTGGGTGTGTGTTTTTTGTAACTCGTTAATTGTTTTGATTTTTAAAATTGTATTTTTAATTCCTTTAAAGTTACATATTATATAAACTATTTACTATTAATTATGAAATACAGTACAGTATTAGAATAAAAATTTCAGCCACATATGTATTTCTCCTTTAAATTAAGAGAAGAGCTTTAATTTCTTTAAAAAGACAAAACTAAAAGAAGAAAAAAATGTAATTGGCGTA
This sequence comes from Dryomyza anilis, assembly GCA_951804985.1. Classification (NCBI taxonomy): domain Eukaryota; kingdom Metazoa; phylum Arthropoda; class Insecta; order Diptera; family Dryomyzidae; genus Dryomyza; species Dryomyza anilis. The sequence continues at coordinate 11,767,487 of OX638133.1, forward strand.
TTCGATACAAAATCTATTAGTTTACGAATAGTTATTATATTTTTTTTGTAGTTTTGAATGCGTTATTTCTTTTAAATCGGCTGCAGAGCTGCTTTGCTGTTGAACTGAGGCTTTAAAATATTTCAAAAAAATCAGCAATTTAGCAAGTAACAATTGTTGGTTTTAAAGTATTTGTTTTTTTTACAATTAAATTATATTTAATTAAATTCAGCGCTTCTTTTTGTTGTTATTTTGTTTGTATAGTTTTATTGAATTGTTTCCGTCACTGCTGCGTTTAAGCAACATAGTTGTATTGGTTTTGGTTGTCCTTATCTCGTTCCATATAATCTCTGTCTATTAGCGATTCAATGCGTTTCTTCAAGTCAGCAGGCTGTTTGAAAGAAAATAATTAAATTTAAAAATAAAGTGCAAATATAGGTTTTTAAAATTATAAGTAAAAATATAAATAAAAGCAGGGATTGGAAGCACTTAGACGAAAATCAAAGAAAATAATGAAAAAATGTATGTAGTATTGTGATTGTGAGTGATATCTTTCGAGATTTTAGAAATATACCAGCTGGACCCGTGTTCGACTCGTTTAAAGATTTTTGTTAATACAATAGATATGGAGTGATTTTATTAAAAAAATAACATTTTTATTATTTATTTTCGATAGTCTAATTGAGTTTGTTTGGTGGGTTCTACTTTATTTTAAGTAAATTTCGTGATGAGGTTTTTTGTTTTTGTGTTTTTGCTTTTATTTTTAATTTCGCTTTTTTACATTTGTGATTTGCTTTTGTGTATTTGGACCCGTGCACGACTCGTGCAAAGATTTTGTATTTTTGCTTTCCTGTTTTTGCTTTTATTTTTAATTTTGTGTTTTTGCTTTTGTGTTTTGCTGTTGACTTTGTGTCTTTGCTTTTGTGTTTTTGCTTTTCTTTTTGCTTTTGTTTTTCTATTTTGCTTTTGTGTTTTACTTTTGTGGTTTTGCTTTGGTTTTTGTGTTTTGCTTTTGTGTTTTTTCTTTTATTTTTGTGTTTTTTCTTTTGTAGTTGTATTACCATCTTTTGTTTTGTTTTTATTTTGCTTTAATTTTTGTGTGATTGCTTCAGTTCCTGCTTTTGCTTTTGTGTTTCGATTTTTGCTTTTGTTTTTTTGCTTTTGTAATTTTTTTTTGTATATGTGTTTTTTTGTTTTATCTTCTTAGCTGGTGTAAGTCCCAAGTAATAACGCGTTGAAAGTTTAGGTTGTATGGGGAGTGCCACGCCCCGTAGTCACCCTCCGGACTGCATAGTATTCTGGTGCAAAATTTCAGTAAAATCTGTTCAACGGTTTAGGCGTGATACTGGAACAAACAAACAGACACACAGACTGACTGACAGACAGACGAACCAAGAGTTTTATATATATAGATAGATTTCTCTAAGAAGTTCAGAAACGATCTCGAATCACGTCTTAACTTTTAAAAAGTATCTCAGTTTCGATCTTAAAAAATTAGTTATAATCAAAATGATTTTTGGAAACATGCAATAGCAATGAACAACACAGCATTCAAGCTTGTCAACGAGTTTTTCGCGGAAATATTTTTGAGCAACAAATCGAATATCTATGGTTCCATCCGAAACCGAAATAGAAACCGTATCGTAACCAAAAGGAGGAGAAAACCGAATCCGCATGAATACATAATTCAATTTCGGCAAAATAATTTTGCTATTCGCATTTCCACACCACATTTGTGGTATAATTCGTACTTACCTTAACAGGAAACGTAAGTTGATTGAACAGTTCGCCAATGAGCAAATTGTGACTTAAGGTTTTGCGCATTTTCATAATGCGCACAATAGCCGCATCAATTTGATACTGCCGATCTTGGAAAACACGCTCTTCCGTAGCTTTTTGCTCTTCCGTCTGTAAATCAAACAAAAAATATTGATTATTATTAAACTGTGCATGTATTACACTAAACTTGCCGTTTCTTTCATTTGTATTTGATTAATTTTTATTCTAAACAGTTTATTAGTGAACTCATTGTTGAAATGGAACTGGTCCTTGTCCTCAACTTCACGGCCTTTCGGTGTTTTTGTGATGACACGTGCTTTGCCACAGGCCAATGATTGTAATGTTCTGCGCAATTCGCCAACCTGCAATATAAATAGAAATTAAATATTTGAAATCATTGTTATAAATTACAGAATATACCTCGATATTGGTGGCTGCTGAAATGTCCTCAAATGTCAATGTGTTTTTGTCGTTGAAGAGCAACAGCACCAGCGCTTGAAACAGCGAAACCAGCAAATCTTTAGGACCCTTTATTAAGTGACAAAATTAATCGATATATGTTGGTGTAAATTAAATCAATATAGCTACCGCTTCGAATTGCGCCTTCAGCACACAATTGCCCAGTGTCGGCTGCCATTGCAACTTGCGTCCGCTGTGTTTTGCTAGGTAGAATTTGTTGAAAACCTGCTGTGGCTTAACCAGCTGCGGCGGCATGGCGACCTCTGTCAGCGCATAAGTTGGCCAATAGCCCATCGTGAGTATGCTAACAGTCAAATCAATGGTGGTAAATTCACGTTCCAGATTTGCAGCGTACTGCCTAAAGGCAATATTGATGTCGCGACTCAGTTCCATGTCCTTGAACATGCCTTCCAGTTTTGAGGTAAAGCCACCGCCGCACTCTTGTTTCAATTTAGAGAGCATGCTCTTTTCGGCATCGACAGAAGCAGATTTGCCAACAAGCAGACGTTTCGCCAAATCCTAAAATTGAATCAATGTTTATGAAGCTTTGAAATGATAAAATTTTTTATGCTATACCTTTTTGTAAAACGCCTCAAAAACATCCTTTCCATGTATGAAACGAAACAGCACCATTATTTTATCCAGTATTTGCTCCAGTTCCTCTTCGGTGGCTTCTTTATTGCCGGCACGCAGCTTCATGTCCACATATTTTGCTGTTGGCCAAAAATTAAAATTTTATAATTACTTGATACATTTTCGTTTATTGCATAATACCAATCAATTCCGCTGGTTTGTTGGCGCGTTGATTGATAAAGAATTCGAACGCTTCGCGCAACGAGTTCATAAATTTGTCATTGTGCTCAAAGCAAGAGCGCACATTAACATCCATTTTATCCTTGAAGTCCAGCAGATCCTGCACCATACTCTTGTCCTTCTCCGGATCGATAACGATTGTGCGGCCTTTTTTCTACAATGCAATGCAAAATTTTTAATTTGTAAAAGCTTCGTTAGATAAATAGTAACCTTTATATAGCCATTGAAATTGCCACACAATTCGGCAGTGCCGTTTTTAACACGACTTAGTAGGCTGTACAACAGCGTCAGATCACTCAGTCTATTCTCCTCTAACAAAGTATCCAGACCCTTTTGTAGAATCTGCGTTAGATGCTCGGCAAGTAACTCTTTCTCTACGGTATAAATCAAAGGATATCTGACAAAATAAAATTGATTAAAATTATTTAATAAAAAAAAAATGAAATACATACTTAGTGCTAGAATCCAAATAGTGCAAAAGGCGCTCGTTCTCTTCGGCCAGCCGTTTGTCGACATGCTGCAAGTAGTCGGGCACATCGAGTTCCTGCATCTTGCGCTGGCCCTCGGCCTGATACAGTTGCTTGGTCGCAATGAGGAATTTGTCTTCAAATGCGCTTATATAAATTTGCAAATCGCATAGCATGCGCACGAGGCTCTTCAGCAATGCACGATCAACTGCATCGCCGTTGCGCTCCTTCTCGATGAGCATTAAGAGACCCTCGACCGTGCGCTTCTGCACCAGAGTATTGAGTGCTATGTGCGTGCGAAAGAGATCCAGTCCCATGTCCCTGTGTGTGAAAACATTTAAAATTATTGATTTGAGACAGTTTGAATAATTTCGTACTATTTGTAGTGTTTTTATTCTGAAAGTACGAAATATTTAGCTTTTCGTACTAAGTATTTTTTATTTTAGTTTTAAAATTTGGAAATACTTTTTTTGTTCAAGAGTTCGAAATATTTTGTAGTGACCTTTTTTTTGGTCATTTATTTTGATGATTATTTTTATTTCTGTTTTTTTCGTCAGTTTGAAACCGACGAGAAAAATTGGTGTCATTTGAACATATTTCCGTTTTTTTTTTGTGGGCAGTTTGAACCTTTTATAATTTTGTCCATCTGTCCTTTTTTTGTCAGTAGTATCGATTTTTTTTTGTTGTTTTTTTTTTGTGGTACGTTTATAAAATTTAAAAACCTATTTTTTTTATAAAAGTACCTTTTTATTTTAAATAGTACTTTTTTAATTTTTGAATGGTACATTTTATTTTCTCAAAATGCAATATTTGAGAAACTGATTTGAGGAGAGCTTGCACAGTTTGAAAAACGCACAATATACCGCCCTTCCTTTGTATAAATTCCACTTCTTTGTCTTTTTTTCTCATAATATATGTATTTTTTTAAGTATAAATTCTTTTTTGTAAATTCATAATTTACCCCGTGATTTACCCTTAACCAGTCAAATAATAAAAATATTTTACGCACCATATTGACTGCACTGTAGGATTTTGCAAAACGTATGTACGATCCAAGTACAAAAATATACTGCGCATCATTATCATTTGCTGACAAAACGACAACCACCAACCATTGATCTTCTTCAGAAAAACCTGCAAAAGACCATAAATTCATCTATAGTAGAAAAGATATTAGTACCAAATGCCGCTGCATACCAATTTGTCCATGCTGCCGCCTGTGAAGGTGTCGACATTGCGCTTCACATGCGCCTCAGTCAACTCGCTCAGTTTATCGTACAGCTGCGCATCCATGCGATGACTGCACATATTCTCCACCGCCTGATAGAGTTCCTCCAGCGAATACTTTATGGGCTTCGACAGCTGTATGGCAACAACAGCCTCTTGCAGTTTTTCGCAAGTTTTTTCCGAATAATTTTCCGGCAAGGTTGGCTTGGCTATAATGTGAGCAAATTTAGAAAAAAATAAAAGCTTGTAAAAATAGATTTTGACCATGGTTTTTTTGGTTTCAATTACTTACCTTTAAAATTTTTGATGACAATTTTTTTGACATCACCCGGTTTGGATGCATTGTTGATTGTCATCTTGTTGAAAAACGCTGACGATGAGGTGGCCGTGCGATGCTCATTAACGTGTGCTGCATCTAGCATCGAGAAATTTGGACGACGTTCGCCATTCGTGGCGCCGGTGCTGCCGAAGGGCAACTGCGACGATGAGTTCATATTGTGAACGTTTGAACGAGATGATGACGACGACGCTGACGAAGATGATGAGTTTAATAAATTAGCAGCCTTTTTCAGTTTCAATTCAGCTGTTTCCATGGGTTTGTATTTTTTGGAGGCGCTCATAACTAACTGCGTCAACGAACGTTGCCGCTACCCGCTACTGCAACGGACGCAACTACCAACGAGTGGTTGGATGATGCGTGCGAGCGAGCGTGCGTCGAACTTGATGGGGCTGCAAGAAGCCCTTGCAAAATGTGTCTTCCGTTGAGACGACAACAGTTGTCTCTAGGCTGCGCTGCTCCAACGCAGCTGCTGTCTTGATAAACGAAATGTACACTGGCGGCTGCCGGCTTCAAAATTGCAATATAATTGAATTGTTTTTTTTTACTTTTTTTTCACTTACATTACGTTGTTTGCTGTGAATTGCAATTTTCAGATGAATTTTTTTTATCTCTATTAATATTGACTGCGCGTTGAACTGCGTTTACTTTTACGTTATTTCAATGTTTTTAAAACTTTAAATTGTCTGCAAAATACAAAAAATAATGTTTTTGCTAAACAACTGCGGCTAGCTTGCTGGCTGTTTTGGGATTCTATCCAGGCTGATTTTCGTTGGTCCGCAAATTCGTAGTTGCCAGAAAATTTGCCAACTTCAAAAAATACCACAGTTTCATTTTATATTTAATATATCTACAGTTTATTTTATAAATTGTTTAATGCACAAGGCATTTTATTGTTTTAACCAAATATCTTTGCTTTTTTATGTTATTTACATTAATATTAAATAAGTTATACTATAAAAATATCTCAAAATCATGTGCACATTTAAAGTTGAGTGGCATCACCCAATCGAAGCAGTGATGCATTTTAAGGGTATATGGGGTAGTTTTGTACCCAATTGATGCTCCAAAAAATCATTTACCCGAACTTTTAAAAATACCCGCTATTTTAGCCAATATGGATATTTTTATATTACACACTTTAAATTTTTTGCCCATTTAAATTTTTGTTTAACAATTTTTTAGAAATCAGTGCAATCATGAGTCGAAATATTTTGAAATATTCAGAAATATTTTGTATGAATTACGCAATACAAAACATATTTACGTGAAAATTTTGCATATATAAATGGTTTCAAATGGATTACCCAACCATGGAAATTACCTAATTATAATAAAAAAATAACCCCTCTTCCAATTTATTTTTTTTATTTTTTACCCAATTCAATTTTGGGAAAATGCATCACTGATTCGAAGGCATGGGCATGAGAAATTCGAAGGCATGGCGAGCACACAGGGTGATTCATATAAAATGTCTACATTTTCTGTATGACTTACAAGGGATTTCAGCAAAATCTAAATAGTTACGGGGAAATTTTGGCAAACATTTGAATACTTAATTTTTGTATGGTCAAAAATAATATACCGTCACTTGAGAATTAGTTTTCTCCCTGCAGTGTTGACTTACTTTCGAGAAAAATGTTTGCTTTCACGTGGAACAAAAAAGTATGTGTTTTAGAATCACGAAAACTATAAAAATAAAATTCTCATTGAATATAGTGATGATAAAAAAAAGTTACTACTACACCTCATATATTTATTTGTCAAAAGCTGATATTAATATTTATGCTGTTATTTATATTTATATTGGCGTTAATTCAAACTATTATAATTTTTATTATATTCAGCCAAATCCCAGTGTAACTAAAACTAGGAAAAAATCAGTACAATGTCGTTTTGCCAGCTTTTTATTAAGTGTTTCGAAATACACAGAATATTCAAATTTTTTAAGTAAATCTGTGCAAAATGGACCAAACACAAAATGCGAAGTTTTTTTTTAATGTATTTTTGAATTATTCATTAATTTTATGAAATTAATTTCTCATTGGATACAGTTTTAAAACTATTTTTTAAATTTAAAAAGAGCTTAGCAAACCTCTGTTTAAAGAAGTTTCACTTTTGAGATGAGTTAACGGTCCTAAGACATATAACTACATAACTATAAAAAAAGTCGTATGGAGCAAACTAATTCTCAGTGCCTTAAGAATTAATTTGACCTAACTTGAGTTAAATTTTGATATAAGCTATATGAAAACATTATGGTTAGGCCTTGAAGATTAGATTTCAATAAATAATATATTAAAAAAGCAGTTTATAGAGTTATATAGAGTTTTGTTTATTGGTTTGCATTAGTTTCATAAATTTAATAATACATTGGCATTTTGATATAAGAGAACAGCAGCAAAAGTAGACGCAAGTAAAGCAACAAAATGTCAAACTTAAATAGAAAACAAATAATAATTGAAATTTTATTAATTATACAGCATGCGTTAAAACTTTAAAATTTTAGTTTTTTTTTTAGATTAAAAATATTAAAATACTGATATCAGTGTACAAATTAAAATAAATTATACAAAATTGAGTTGTTTTTATTTTTATGACAATATAATTCAAACGTTTTACAGAATAAGTAGTAAGAGAATTTTGTTTTTGTTGTCTATGACTTTGTAATATGTATTTATATAATATACATGTTTATACTATATTAGATTTTAATAACTTTCAATATTTCTTTGCACAACACTGAAATAACTTTGATATAAATATTTATATATTATTTATAAGTAGTGTAACGCCTACATTCGACCACTCTACTTTACATATACTATGGTTGTTTTGTAGAAGATTTTGTTATCATCGAGTTGGTCGTCATTAACACAATATGATTATGGCAACGTAATACTCTTGTGTAGATACTAACTTTTTAGTTTTTGTGCAAAATGTTCATCATTTTATATAAAAGAGAATGCGAACAAAAATTAACTGAGACAGCAGTGACTTTGTTAGTTCAACTAGCTATAGTGGCATGACTTAGGGAAGTAAAAATGCCTGCTATTTCGTTATTATTTAAAAATCATTTCAGGCACAGTTGAATTTTGTTCATGCTTCACTTTTACACAATTTTTGAATTAACTTTTTTATGCGTTCCCTCTGCACAATTATTAAACAACAGTTAATTACATAAACTAAGCTGTAGATTATGAAAAAGGCTTTTAAAAAATAATACAACTGCGTTATTTTAAAGAGTTTTTCGATATTCTTGTGTTTTTTTTTTACAATCACTTAAAAAAGACAAATAATAATACTTTGTTGAAGAAGAGTTTTTTTTGTTTTCGTTTACCTATGCTGTTTGAATTCTTTGTAAAGTGTTTGAGTTGATTTAAACTAAAAACTGAATATTTTACAATTATGAGTACAAAATAGTTACACATGTACATAACTACCTAATAAAACATACAAGCAACATATTTAAAAAAAAAAAAAACATATCGTAGACGACGACAATGCCTTTACCTAGCACAACACATTGTATGTGATATAATTGTAATTATATTTAAAAAAAATAATAAAATTTGTTTCGAAATAATGTTGCAATTATAATAATAAATTAAATAAAAAAAAGTAGAACAATAAATTACATATTTATGCAGTAGTAATAATAGTAGTAGTATGTAGTGAATAATGTGATGGTAGTTGTTGTTGCAGCAACACATTTTTCGTTCGTTTTTTATTTAAATAATAAAATTCGTACTTAATCGGGCAGCATATGCACAAAGCTAACGGGAAACATGCCACGTCGTCCTGGCGCACCCTCTATGATGCCCTCCATCCAGTTCTCGTCGTCGGTGCGTTCATTGAGCACAATTAGAATTTCACCCTCCTTGAATTCCAATTCATCGTCGTTGTCGGCGGCGCAATCGTACAGTGCGCGACAGCGGCGATGACCATTCTTTAAAATGTACACAAAAAAAAAATGTTTAATTTATTTAATTTCATTTGTTATATTAATTTGTGTCTTTTGCAGTGTTCTCATTCTACTCCGATCGGAGTAGATATACTCCATTTCATTTGTATTTTTAAAATCTTCTCCTCTACTCCGGTAGTGGCATTTTCTACTCCTTTCTCATAATTTTCTGCACCCACCCTTTTACTGGAATCTACTCCCTTTTTGCCAAAATTTCTAACATTTTTTTTATTTGATGAGAACATTTTCCTGCGTCCCAAATAAATGGTCAATATTATAATTTACCTAATAACTATGATTAATTATCTGTAAAATAAATGTAATATTTTTCCATGGTCTTTAAATTGTACAACTTATAATTAAATATTTTTTATAAATACAAATTTTAAAACACCATGTTTTTCATTGGTTGTTCTCAAGAATAATAGAAACAAAGATTGCGCAGAACGTTGTTCAAAACTTGAATCTTCTGCGCATGTCCGTAGAAGTTTTTTGACAACTGTAATTTTTTCATTGTGTCAGAATGTTGTTGTAAAGAAAACAAAACATTTGAATCATTTTTTAAAAAAATTACGGTGTTTTAATAGATATGTGTGCAAAACTGCACTAAATCGGCTATCAAAACTAAAAGATAAGAAAACACCATCGATATGCTCTAAAAATAAAATAATTCAACAGCATTTGTGTAGCTCCGGTCCTTCAGGATAACAAATATATATTTTAGATTTGAAATTTAAATTAACTGCCATCCACCAATGCCCATGTACAGCAATGTCTTGATCAGCACGATAGTTGATACACCCACTAAGGATACTGCCGGATGCCTTCTTCCCACCAATTTTTTTGGGTAAAAGTGTCTAAATTTAAGTTTCCTTTACTTGACATTCCATAGTTTTTGGCGTCAGCAATACAGGGTGTACATGCGCAATGCGTAATCTTATTATTCTATTATGTATACATCAGCATTAAAGAAAAAACATAAAATAAGGAATGAAAAAATGTGAAATTAACATATTTGAATCGAATACACTAAGGCATATTTTTACTCCCTTCAAATGTACTCCTATATTTAATTTTCTACTTCTTTTTCATCAAATCTACTCCATTGTGCAATATTTTCAATTCTACTCCCTTTTACTCATTTCTACACCCCAAATTTTTCAAATCTACTCCTTTCGCATTGGCGAAAAGTATGAACACTATCAAAAATATGTTGAGAATCTCTTGATTATCCCCTTTTTATATTTCCTTCGGCTAAAATTGATAAAATGTAAAACGTATTTCAGACGTTTTATATTTATTTGTCTATTACACTACCCAACACGATTGTGCCGTTAACGGCCCAATTTTTTTGAAGTGAACGTGCCGTATTACTGAAATATTTTGGCATGCCGTAAACAGTTCGTTTTTCCGTCTGTTTCGACGGATACTAGTAGAACGTTACGAAATTGTGGTATGGGGGAAGTTGCACCGCTAATTAAGCACAATATACGCTTTTTCGATCATCTCAAAATGGCGGTGCTAAGTTCTACCATATGTATTTGTATCATAAAATACGGAGTTGTTATTCTATTTTACGGAGAGTCCGCTTAAATATTTCTTGTATTAATTTGAAATAGGTTATCTTAAATTTATAGCGAGCCCCAACAAATTGAATCAAAAATAAAAATTTCAAATTATCAATATCGAAATATTGTTAATGCAATTTTGAAATATTTTAAATACTTATTTTATAATAAAAATCTCACACAAATAATTAAAATACAAATTATACTCACAAAATTGAATTGCTTTACATTGCCGCTGTTAATGCATTTCATCTTTTGATTGTCCGGTGATGAGTTGAAGCGATCATTATCACTTGAGGACACATTGGACTCAGCCGAATGGTCCAGGCCGCCACCCGATGAATCCATGTCCGTATGCCATGATTCGTATTCGTTAAAATGAGTTGATTGATTCATAAGCTATATGTATAAGATAAGAAAAATTACGTGTTTATTTTAAAATAATAAATGAAAAGCAGAAAATTGTGTTTAATATTGTTAGTGTCAATAAAGAAAACAGCACTTTTTTTTCTTAAACATATGAAAGAATTGCTAAACAACAAAAAGACAAACAGCTGCAAGTTTTTTTTATTTTAATTTTAGTATTATTATTATTATTCGCAAGGGACATCACAATGTAATGAGCTGTTAAAATGCTAAATAAGCTGTTATTAATGCCGATTCACATTCAGCTAATATACAAGAAATACAAAACGAACAAAAAAATCAAATTTTACCGTTTCTTCACTTGGCTGCGTTAACTTCAATATTTTTGCTTTTTTGTGCTGTAATTTATAATTGCTTTTAGTTATTGACTAATTTTAGAGAATATTTTAAAACATTTCTGTTTTTTTAGGCACATTTTTAGTTTTATCAATAAATGAGGCATTTTTAAACCCTAGATTAAACGTGAAATGGTTTTGTTTAGAGTGGTTATGCGTCTGTATCACACAGAAGGAGGGCTGGCATTGAAAGTATATATTGAATCGAATATTAAAGGATGTCCGTCTATATGTACTGCTGTTTTTTAAAATCACAATTGCGAGAAAACGAGAAGAGCGAGGGCAATAAAACTATGAATTTCAATAATTTGTATAACTGCGCTGTTTCTTATTGAAAATGGGCATCAACCTACGGGAGATTTTTACTTTACCACTTAAATAAAGTTAACATTTTTTAGATCAAAATCGTTGCTTGATCAACCCATATGCTGTAAAATGTAAGAAAATTATGTCACTATTACAAATCGACAACTGCGAATTAGTTTGCTACATACGGCATATTACAAAACGATTAGGACCTGCTATATATTTTAGAATTCCTTTCACATGTGACGTTTCCTTTCTTACTGGCTATTTTTATGCTGATATCAAAAGGTGTCTACAAATTTACAAATATCCTCTTCAATAATATTTTGAATGTTAGTCTCATCAAGAAAGCATTACACTTTTTTAGAGTAAACTGGACATTTTTTATAAAACTCTACCTTGTGATAATAAATATGGAACTTACCAAACGTTTTTTTTTATGAAAGTGTTCGTCAGTTAAACTCTATTTAATCGAAAGCTTTAATTTATAAAATCTAACAATACGTAATATTTTGAAACTAAAACAAATTTACTCCGAGTTATGTTCTGCAATGAACTGTGAATCATTGTAAAGAGATGACAAAAATCGATAATGATACTGACTTGAACTCTGTTTTCACTGGTACTAATGAGCTGAATAAATGTACAATGCATCCTTTGTTACCTACCTTACGTGGTGGCGCTATAGGGCCTTCATCAATAGAGCTTATGCTCTCGTTTGATTGTCCATTCGCTATATCACGCTCTGTAAAAATTTAAAAAGAATTTTCTAACACAATTTCGTGGAATAAATATTTCTTTTCAAATTTTACCTGTAGCTCGTGGCGGTCCGGGTGGCGGTATTTTTGGGCGTGACACCAACGATTTGTCCACATGTTTGAGCGTGGGTATTTCGCCTGTTGGCGGCAGCACCAGTTTAGCGCCAGCCAAATGGAAATTGCGATTTAAAGATTCGCCACTTGGTGAACGTTTGTGGCCGAACGTAGTCATGGCAGGCATTAGCTGACCACCACCACCACTAACACCACCCGGATCTTGTGCAATTTTTTCAAAACGATCATAGAAACTGTGAACAGCACCACCACCACCAATGCCGCCAGCGACAACGGCACGTTCAGCTGCATGTATGCGTGGACTGTTGTCGACCGAACGCAAATGCGGCAAAGTGCCATACACAACATCGATGGACTGATTCTTATGATTTACTGTGCGTAGATGATGCTCGTTGGCATCAAAGTTCTGCGAGTGTCTGGGTGGATGCGGCAACGTGCCGTAAAATGAGTTGGCTGCAGCAGCTGCGGTGCTGTTGGGCGGTGGTGCAGGAGCGGTGCGCTTCTTCAAAGAGTTCATGTTGACTGAAATATAAAAAATATAAGAGAGTATTTAAAATATTACTTTGTTTTGCGCATCAATTGAATTATTACCTGCAGAGGTTGATTTGCGTGCGCCTGGTATATGTGGCGGCACATCGCCTGCGCCTGTTCGTAGCACCGCTCTAGCACTTTGACTCGATGTGGAACTTGGACTCGAACCGCCGCCGACACTGCCACCACCACCACTGCCCAAATAATTGCCGCCCACCATGGCAAGCTGCTGTTTGGGCGATGTACCCGACGTTTGCAGCTGATATGCGGCGGGAGGATTTGAGTTAAGCGTAAATTGTCTACTTGGGCAATTGGCTATGGGACTAGAGCCGCTTTGTATGGAATCACATGTGGAGGAACGTGAGCGCAGCACCGGCGAATCACCACCTGCAAAGCTAGGCGGTCGCGAACGTGATTTCTGTGGGAATTTTGCAAATAAATGTCGAAAAAAGTATAAAAAAATGCTTAGGTTACATACACGTTCGTCGATGACTGTGTCATCGTCGGAGAAATCAGTGGAACCATCCTCATTGGGTAGATTCCAGTCGGTGTTGATGTGATCAAAGGCGCTCTTTTCACGTTGTATGGCACATTCAATCTGGGGGAGGTTTAAAAAGTAACATTTTAATAGATAGAAAATTAAAAAGAAAACATTAACATATTACAAAAAAAACTCTAATAACTTCTAAAACAAAATGAACCAACTCACCAGCTCCTTGCAGCCACTGTGTCCCATTTCTTTGGCAATATCATTTGCTGTTTTATTCTGCGAATTGCGCAGATCATAATCGGCTCCCGAGCGCAACAGTAGCTTCATGCACTCACGTCGATCGTGCAGCGCACACAAATGCAGCGCCGTATTTTTGCCCGTCACATCGAGCATGCCCGGCGGATTTGTCGCCTTGTTCAGACCCTTCGGCGGCATATTCTGTATAAGAAAATCGACAATGTGCAGCGTAGAGCCCATTTCGCGCAACACCGCTAAATGCAGTGCCGTCTCACCGGCATCGGACGAGGGCAGACAACATGTGAGATCGGCACCTTCGGCCCACACCTGCAGCAGTTGACTCATGTCCGCATTGACAATCGCCTGTTCGAGATCACAACGCAAATCGTTGTCGTCGGAGCATGTGCGCATTACATAGCGTTTGGACACATATTTGGCTCGTATAAAATCGTAACGTTCTTCCCTATAAAAAGGCACACAAATTGAATGTAATACCAATTAATAGTGTACAAATTTATTCAAATTAATTACATTGTACTGTCCGGCGTTAGTTTACACTTGCCCAGCGTTGCCTCCATAATCTCGTTTAGTGTGCTGTTGCCCATGGCACGTGCTATTAATAAATTTGCCGTTGTTAAATTGTCCAACGTTAGACTTTGTATTCGCGAATGATGCACCCCAAGATCTCGATGTACACCCGAGCATTGTATGCAGACGAGTACGCCAAAATTCAAACTAATCCAGGTGACATCGTTGCGCGAACCACAATCACAGCATTGATCGTTGCCGGGCAACATTTGGACGTATCTATGCGAAAGGAAATATTAAGTTGGATTATAAAAGCCTCGTCTTAAAAGTTTACTAAAACTTTTTATTTAAGTGGAACAGAATTTTTTGTGGCATAGTTCATACTTTTTAGTATTTTATGGATTACAAAACTTAACCGCTTCAAGCACCATACAAAAACTTAAAGTGTTTGCTCTAAATATTTGGCCGAGGAAAATTATCGTGGAGTTTTTCCAACAGATAAAACTGGTTGAAAGGTTACAGTCCATAGATCGTCTGTAAATTTTGATGTCAAAGACTATGTTAAAGATAAGATTTTCAGATTTGTCGTGCTCTGGTTGACCATTCATTGAAAAAGTATTTAATAAATATAGAAGGTCAAGCACATTTTCAACCAACAAATAAATTTACAACATTTGCATAAGGCTTATTACAAAAAAAAGCTGGATAATGGTTATCAGTAATTATTTTTTTTTACCCCGAACTTCCAACTGCGAATCGAGCTAAAACGTACTGAAAAGGAGACATTTTTGAAGCGATTGATAACGAGCGATGAAAAGTGCATCACCACGACAATAGTTTGCGGAAAAGATCGTGGTTCGAGAAGAATGAAGCTGCACCAAAGTTGTCAAAACCCAGACTAACGCCACGCAAGTTAATGCTTTGTATTTGGTAGAATTTGAAAAGAATCGTACATCGTGAGCCGCTCTAACTCTTCTAGACGATTGATTCTACTCTCCACTGTCAACAACTAATACGATAAAAGCGTGAAATTGATGTAAAGCAGAATTAATCAATAGGAAAGACGTTGTCTTACATCACGAACAAGCGCATCTTCAATGACCTGTCAAACATTGAGAGAGCTAATCTGGAAAGATTTGATTCATCCACCGTACAGTCCGGATCATGTATGATCGACTACCACTTGTTTCGCTCCTTGCAGAATTATATTAATGGTATAAACTTAAAATGATGCATGTAAAAATCACTTGATTCAGTTTATTGACCTTAAATCACAGAATTTGTACAGTGATTGGATAATAGTTACACCAGAAAATGCCAAACGGTTATCGATCAAAACGGCGCATATTTTGTTTAGTAAAGTAAATTTTATATATAATTAAAATTGTTTAAATTTTGCTGAAAAAACGTCACGAATTTTTCAATCCAATATTTCGCATTCACCGTTTGTGATCTGGACCAACCAAACAAATTTTTTTTTGTGCGGGATATACACAGCTCACGTTTTTAATTCGTTTTATATTGTGGTATTTTTAAATAAAAAAAAAAAATGCTGCTTCCTACCTTATAACAGTCTTTTGTAGTTCAACTAAACTCGGACTCATTTGTGGATTCGCATGTTGGAATGCCTTGGTTAATGCCTTCTCCTTGCAATTCACCAAAACAGCCATCCAGGCCTTTTGATCGGCCTCGTCTTCGGCTTGGAAATGATATGGACGATTGTCTGGTGATTAAATATTATATATGGTTCATCAAATTTGTGTTATTAAGTAATTTTTAACACACTTACAACTAATTAAATCAAAGCCTCTTTTGTCATCCGGCACAGGTTTTATTTGACACGTTAACAAATTTACTCTGGTCGGTGGTTTCGATTCGTCTGCATGACAGATATCGAGAAATCCGTCGCTGGTCACGCGACAACGTCGCTTCTGCCACACACGACGCACCTTGCCCTCGCTCTTCTTCAGCAAATGGCCGGAACGTGTGACGCCATGATGTTTATCGCCCTGCAGCTGATGCAACGAATAACCGCCGGCACCTTTTTCACCCGTAGGCAGCACATTTTCGACGCGTTCAAAATCCGGTGTGCTGCGTAGCAATGTTCGCAAATCGAGCAAATTGCGACGATCCTCGTCCTGTTTCTGTTTAATCACCTGCAACTTGTTGCTCAAGTCGCCTATATAGGTGCCAAAATGTTCGATTGTTTGCAGGCCATCTTTGAAGTAGCTAAAGTTATAGAACAAAAAAAAATTGTATTATTATGCATTCAAGACACGTCCAAGTCACTGCAAATATATTACTTATTTAATGCGTGATAATATTCAATGAAATGCTGCAGCAGCTCGATGCCAGTTTTTGTTTTGATTTCCTTATATTTGAGCAAATACTATGTGCAATAAAATAAAAAAGAAAATAACAATGATATATATAAAATATAAATTTTAATTGTATTTTTGTAACACACCTCGCATGTTTGCAACTGATATAGACGGCGCTCCTTTTCCATTTCCTCAGCCACAACAGCAGCATCAATTTCGGTGCGCACCATGCCGGCCTCCTTGGCCTGCGCCTTTTTTTCCTTTTCGATTTTCAAGAATTTGGCTTCGTAATCCTTGGCGGCCTTATCGAAAGGACGTTTCATTTCGCCTTTGACACCACGCAATTCACTCTTGAGCATGGAGTCGACGGGAAACATAACAATATTATTGATGTTTTGCATCTGCAATTGAAATTTATTAAAGTAATAAATAAAAAGCGTAATAAACATATTTTAAGTGCTATCTTTATTTACTTTAAATGCAATCGTAATACTTAATAGATATCAATAAAATTCCGATAGTGTTTTTAAAAAAAATTCTTTATATATATAAGAGGTATACGTACATAAAGTATTTTACGATATATAATTAAAATTACCCAGTTTAAAGTTAACAAAGTATATTGTTTTTCTATTTACCAGCGTTTTCATTAGCGCACTGAGCTCCTTGGTAACCACCGAAAACTTAAGAAATGCTGCGCCTATATCTGGTTCGTCTTGATCGATGACCTTGCCACCGAGACGTTCCAGTGCACGCACCAGAAACATTTCGTTGTCAACATGAGCTACAAGTAAATTTGCGTATTATTTATTAATTATAGAAATATTATTATGTATTAATAAAAGAAAACAAAAAAAGAAGAGCTTACTATTGCCAGAATTGTGAATCGCCTTAACAGACTTCTTTAGTTTGGTCAAACCTTCCCGATCAAACTCCAAGCGCTATGAAAATAAAAAGTAAATAGTAATAAGTAAAGAATAGTGATATAAAATACACAGAGAGTTATCACTGTTTAAAATTATTTTAAAAGTATTATTTGTGAGTGTTACGTTCATATTTGAGCACTTAAAATGGTCCTTAAAGCTTGCTGAAACCTAGTTAGAGGGTACTCTTTATTAGCTTAAAAACCTTTACATTTATGAGACTTTTAATGCTCCTAAAAGATTCACCGCAAGATATTACATTTATATCTTTTTATACTCCACAATTAGTCTATTTTCGGAGCTTTCTTTCCCCTTTTCAAAAATACATAAAATGTCATAAAGTAGTCCAACATCCTAGATAGTGGACTTGAACTTCGAAAAGCGTCTGAAATACAACTAATTAGAAGCGCTTCTAATATGATTAAAGACAATTCTGAGACCTATAAACAACCAGCCCAAATTCTTAGGCCTAGGTACATTGTATAAATCGTCGTTGTAGAAGTAAAAGTCACCAACTACATTTTCAAAATGCCAATTATTCATTTACAAAATATATTGTAAAAAATGAATCTATCAATTGGTGTTTCAACTTTAAAAATGTATTAATTACTTTTTGTAATAATTACCAACAAAGTTGAAATTTTAAATTTTCATAAAAATGTAGTTGGTGACATTTAGTTCTACAACGACGAGAAGAATGACATTTTACTGATATCGTTATTAATCTCTAAATTTGGGTAGTATTGGACAACAGGGTGTTCAATCTTCCTGAAACTAGAACCTTTAAACTAATCTTTAATGCCATTAAAACAAAAATGAAGTCACAAATTAAGTTTTAATATATATTAAATAATTATAACTTTGAATATAGGATATTTCGGCTCTTTGCGCTATATCTAAAGATCATTTTTTGTATCTAAAAGGCTTCTTATTAGTTTTAGTTTCTGAAAGTCAACGCTCAGCACTGCGTTGACTTTCATTTAAATATTTTATTAGATAGATATTTCAAATCAATTCAATGTATATAAAAAACAAATAATATCAATAATATCAGTTTAATGTATAGCGAGCCGAAAGGTCCCCGGTTCAAGTCTGGACTGGGGCTAACAACATCTTTTCATAGAAACATTTTACTATACCGCGCTACCTCTCGGCAGTAAATGGCAAACCTCCGAGAGTAAAAACATTGCCTATGAAAAGCTCTCATGTATATAAAAAAAAACAAATAATATTTTATAGTTAAGAATTGTTAAAAATTTATCATGTTCATATTTATGTTATAAATTATATAGCTTCTAATTTTTGTGTAATGCTCTTTAAAATGAAAAGTCACGACAAGTTTTAATAAATAAAAAGAACACCATTTAATACTTATTACTCGTACTATATAAGTACGCGTTAATTGAATTTAATACAAACAGTATGAACTAATCCATTAACAACCTAAAAGCAACCAACAAAAAAAAAATCAGCAAAAAGCGTTAAAATAGATATATTATATAAATAAATGAATTAAATAAAATGCACCATGAATTAAATAGCATATTGCAAAACAACTACATTGAACGAAATTAACCCAAAAAACTATTAACACAACAATTATTCACATCCGTTATACAAACTCATAAATAAATATATACTGCGCGCTGCGGCTGACTGACTGATTGTGCGTCATAAATTTTAAGATATGCACTTTCGGAACTCTTCTGCAGCCCCCTCCTATTAATCGAACGTACTCAAATATATTTCACGATGTTTATATAAATGTAAATATATTGAGTGCATTGTGGATATTTAGAAATGGCTATTTTCTCGTATTTACAAAACAATCAGAATCTAAAGTGATTAATAATATTTGGCTAATTACTTTTTTCCCAAATGACTTGAATATGAAACTGAAAATATAAGAAATTCTTTATCATTTCGAAAGAAATTTATATGAGACCGAATTGTTTTATTGATTTCAAACTAAAGTTTTCAATCGCGGTATCACGAAATTCAAAAAAAAATATTTGTGCGATTCGTGTTTTCCAATGAAATTAAAACCTCTAAATAATATCGAAATGTTTTTATGGAAAGACTGAAAGGGACTATTTCTTATCTCTTCCAAAACGGATGTTGTGCCGTAATTGAATTTGCATATTCGTTTTGGGTGGATACATTTAATTACATTTTATGATATTAATTTCGTATTAAGGGAATTTATAACAGCGTTAAAAAAATATTAGAAAAATTGTAAAGTTATCGATTTGTATGTGAACATAACGTATATATTAAAAATATTGTTGACATCAAAAATAATTAAGTTGTTTAATAACATTACAATAATTCGATACCATAAATAAGCTTTAGATCACGTTTCTTTGTAAATGATGGATCAGGCTACCTTACGTGGATCTTAAATTAGATTTACTCTAGTCGACCTTGATCAGGATAATGTCAGTTGGCCTTTGGTGAGGATGCCTCATCATATTCTGATCGCGGACGTATGTCAAATAAGTGACATTTATAAATTGAATATTTCGAACAAATCGGTCAAATCGAAAATAAAATAAATAATTTTTTCTCGGTGATCAATAACTTTTTCAACTCCAGAACATCCTACGGATGATTTTTTTTAAATGTTAAACTCAAAATGTTGTTCATTACAAAATACAAAAACAAATTATTGTATTCCCATTAAATCATATTAATAATCAGCCCTATCGTGAAAGCAAATTCCCACGAATATGATTCTCCATTCCCAATTCTCGTATCATGAATCCAAACTCCCTTGAATTCATTCTCATATAAAATACTTCTCTATCGGCAATGATTTCGAAACTTGGAAAATTAATTTAGGGGAAAAATCTAGCTATCAGCAATGTGAAAAAATTGGGAATTTTTTTTCACATTCCATCAAAATTATTCCATTGAATTTAGTCGGAGAATTGTTAAACGCAAATGTGAAAGCATTAGTCTATCCATTTATTGACCATTATATATTATTAACAATATTTTTTTACACTTAAGGTCAAAAACAACGACTAATTATAAATTAAGTGGATACTGCTCGATGATTTCCAACAAAAAGCAGTATGGATGGTTAGGGCACATCGGACATTTTATCACTAAACACATTTTAATAGTTGATTTAATAACATTTTTATAAATTAGTGCAGTCTTAAACTATCTAAACCACCTTTCAATTCTCTACAAATATGTACTAATTTGCTGTCAGAATTTAAAGAGATCATTTAGTTTACAATTAAAGAATATAATTGCATAGTGAGATAATTTTCTTTCATTTGATGTACGTTATACGTATAGTGTACCGGATTTATTAGGGTACCATAAGCTGGTTTATATATTTTAAAGTAAAGGGGTGGTTTAAAAATATGTACTGATCGGCCGGCAGTAAAGGTCACATATCATACGGGATTGCACTACCATACAGCGTAAAATCTAAGTCCTGGGAAGTTCAGATATTCGTTTAATAGACGGACATCGTTATAATAATAGTTTGGAGCTACAGTCCTACAAGAACTTAGGACGAGCTCTCTCAATATTTTGAGCTGTGCGTGTTATATTTGTACTGAAAGTGGTGGGACCTATAGTTTAATGCCGAATTCGAATGGCGGGTGATAGCTTTTCATAGACAATGTCTTACTTTCGTAGGTTTGCCATTTAGTGCCGAGAGGTAACGCGCTATAGAAAAATGTTTCTAGAAAAAAATGCTCTTTGCCCCAGTCCAGGCTTGAAAATGAAAGTCTGTAACAGTAGCAAAAAAGGTTGCGCCGGATTCTGCTGAAACAGCAAATGACAGTTTGCTGTTTCAGTGAACTTTGTTTATGCTATTAGAACAGATAATTTTAGCTGTTTTTAAGAAAAGAAAATAAAAAAAATATATTTTTTTTGTATTTTAATATTTTTTTTATATCTGATATACTTTTTTTATTTTTACATTATTATTTTTTATTATATTTATTTTATGTATTTTTATTTATCTCATATTTTTATTTTACCTTTATTTCACTATTTCACTCTTGCATGCGTGCATTATTATTACGTATAAGAAATATCTCATTTAAATAAACATGTTGTCGAATAAGAGTCTACGAATTATAGACACATTTAGCTGTAGCGTCCCGTGACTATGGCGCCATCTAGTGCAGGTTAGCTACACTAGCAATATGCACACCAGTGACACTAGCACAATCTTGATCACTAGCAGAACTAAGATTCCCAGCAAACAGTTCGCTATTGCAAATAAAAGTATGCTGTAAATGCAAATTAAAGTGTGATAGCAGACTTTTTATTTTGAGTGTACTATTGACCAATTTTAATGGGATTTGAGAGTTTTTTTTCTGGGTGTATGCATATTAGAATTAAAAACCAATTTAATTTATTTTTAACAGAAATATAAATTAAATTTATTGACAGTATGTTCGATTGTTGTTTATTGGAATTCGAACATTATTCGGGGGAATTTCAATTCGTGAGAATTTCACAGTAGGAATATTTGATTCCCGAGAGTTAGTACATTCGGGGGAATCGCATATTCTCCCGAGATTCACGATAAGGCTGTATATATAATTTTAATAAATTATAAAAATAGCAAAATATGCAACATATTATGTTTTTTTTTAATACCAAAGGTCCCAGGATTAGAAACACTATTTTGTATCTTCGGTTATTTATTAAATTATATGTTAAATTTTAAAGAAAAATATTTTCATATACATATATAGTAAAACATGGGCTGGTACTATATAAAAAAAAACTAAAAAAACAAATTTTGTTTTAATCATTAAAAAAGCATGCGATTTCTTTTTATTGATTTTTTAAGAGGTTAGTAGTATAAAGTGAAACATTTCAGCACTGATTAAAATAGTTATAGAGTAGTTTTATTATAGCTAAATTAAAATTCTTTAATTCTTATATAATGTGATACTAATGACTCAAAATGAATACTTGCTATCGCATTTATATTCGAATCAAGAGAATTAAAAAAATAAAAATAAAACACCAATTTTTTTTATTTGGTGTTTAGCAATTTGTGTTGTTGATTCTGCTTCGTATTATTTTATTTTTTTTTATTAAAATGGGTTATTTAGCTGAACAAGTGCATGCAACGACCTTGTACCGCATTTAATTTGGTTTCGTATGGTTTGACACGAAATTCATTCCACTCTCGTGTTGCATGTAGCGTTCAAGTGGAATAAACAGAACATTGTAAGAAATGCCAATTATGGCTGGCATTTTATAAAACAACATATAGACATATATAGCGCAAATAAATATATATTATATAGGATAAAATTAGATAAATAATATATATTAATTAGAAGCAAAAATTGAATAAATTGAAGAAAACGTCAGGTTTAAATAAATATTAATGAGAAACTGTAAACAAAATAAAACCGTAAAAAGGTTCAAAAGTTTTTAGCGTAGCATTTTGTATAAAATGCTAATTTTAACATAATTTCGGGTCACGCGCACTTTTGTCAATTTTTAAAATTCTATAGACACAGTTTTAGACACAGTTTTAACAAAAATTAATAATAAAAGAAAATAAAAACAAAACAAAATAGGAAAATCAAATTCATTTTGATTTTTACAATACATAAATGAGAGTTCATGGTCAATGGTCGCAAAATTCTTCTCAGTTTTATAGATAGCATATACAGCAGAGAACACACCTTAAAGGTCGCAAGGCATTGCTATCGTTAACGACACTTAATAATATCACTTTATTTAATTAAATGTTAAATGTTGAACATGCAAAGAAAGTCGTTAGTTTTTGACGCGTGTATGTTTTATTTTTTCTTTTTTTATTATAATTTAATAAAAAATAGACAATCAATTTAATTTTGCAAAAAAAATTATAAATATATCGTCATTTTAGAATTAGAAGTAAAACACATCAAATTAAAAAAATGTTCAATTTTTCAAAAATCACATATCAGACATTTTCTAATCGATTCAAGAGTAATCTTCATCTTCCTATTGTACTTCAAACTTGATTATATTAAGAAATACTTTTTATGCCCGTTTTCACCATCTCCGGTTAAGCACTAACTGCAACTTTAACTTAGGGTTATTCATAGAATATATGGAATTGAAACACTTAACTTGATATTGTGAAACCGGCCCTTAGAATAATAAACTCAAAATTAAAGTTATTGTCTTTGGTAACTTTTAACCTACAACATTGAAATAATGTAAATCCAAAGTCAGTGTTGGACTACACAAACTATTTTCTTATATTTGTTTTTTTTTACAACATCGTGCACTTAACCAATAAGGTCAATGAATTTGTCAGCTATCAGAAAGTATTCTTATCTGCGTATATAAATGATTCTTTTATGCGATAACCATTTTATAGCTTGTTTGTGTAGCCAGTATGTGTCTGTACTGTGTGCTCTATAATTTAATACATCTGTTTCGGTACTAATTTTTTAATGGAATCACAAATGAGTCACACAAAATTTGTAATATAAACAAATTTCATAATATGTATTTAATTTACTGAGAAATGTTGTTATCACATATGGTTTTGCTAAATATAAGGAAATATATTTATATGTATATATAACAATATAATGTGTGTCGCTTAAATATTGCATTACTCTGCGTTGAACTTGTTTATTTAACATGTTTAAAAGTATTTTTTCAGACATGTTTAATTTCATTAACAAAATGTGTCAAAAAAAAGGGAGTGGGGTGTTGTATTTTTTAATGATTCCGAACTTTATTTTTTTTTCTAAATATATAAAACAAATATCAAAAATGTTTAAATACTATATAATAATATTAAATTTTTCACTAATAATATATATCAATCTATCTATCTATCTATCTATCTATCTATCTATCTATATATATATATCTATATATCTATCTATCTATATATCTATCTATCTATCTATCTATCTATCTATCTATCTATCTATCTATCTATCTATCTATCTATCTATCTATCTGTCTATCTATCTATCTATCTATCTATCTATCTATCTATCTATCTATCTATATATCTATCTAATAGTGTTACAAAGTGATGTTATGGGCATAGCTAAGCACAAACTGCATACAATACCGCGGAGGACGAAACTTGGCAGCTTCCGAAACTGCTGTACGGTCGACCAAGAAGTTTTTGTTTTTTGTCAATTACGGATGTTATTATTTTACGGATTATTTTTTTTAAGTCCGGTTTTTTTCAGCCCTGCACATTGGGCAAAAATTACAAATTTTTGGCCAAAAACCAAATATGTGACATCGACATAAAATTACCGTCTAGTGATAGGTAATGAATCATAGCAGTTATGCATATAATTTTTTTATATTTGGTTTGTACTTTTCTTATAATTCCTATTTCACCAAAGAAACATGAAAAATTGAATTTTTGTGTCCCAGTATATCAAATATTTCACGTACATTTATATTGACAAAATTGTAACATATTCCATATCATTGATATTGAAGATAAGAGCAGATACATTCATTAATAATTCGTATTAAATTTGGAACATAGGTATTTTATATATATATATATATATATATATATATATATATTTTTTTTTTTTTTTTACAATCTTCTTTCTAAAATCCAAGGAATCAATCTATAAAGAATTTGCATCTTAAAGCCGACCACCTTCATAAAAGTTTTTAAGTTCGCCATTTTTATTTTTCATTTTAATATAAGAAACACATCCTACGAAAAATAAAAAAAAATAATAATCTGAAAACTTTTTATAATTTTGGCCTTAAAAAATTATTTTTTTTCCAATGTGCTCTGCCATAAATCGAAATATTCATAGCGAAAATCATGTTGTCAGTTGTAGTTTGTAATATTAAAAGACAAAATAAAATTTAAATTTTCAAATTAATCTCCGTTTAGGCTAGTAGCGTCGGTAGCTCAAGGTTAGTGCGTTGGACTGAGAGCAGAAAGGTCCCAGGTTGAAGCCTGGACTGGGACTAACAACATCTTTTCATATAAACATCTTTCTATACCGCGCTACCTCTCGGCAGTAAATGGCAAACCTACGAGAGTAAAACATTGCCTATTAAAAACTCTCATCCGACGTTCGGATTCGCCATTAAACTGTAGGTCCCACCATTTTCACGCACAACTCAAATGGTGGAAGAACCTAAGTTCTCAGAGGACTGTAGCGACGAACTATTATTATTACGTATACATATTATAAATATTTAATATGTCAGATTAACTGACTACTGATTGTCTTTCTGTAATAATTAAAAAAGAAATTAAAACCGCAATCAAAAATTGAAACCTGATTAAATATCCGATTAGTGAGAATACTTTGGTATCTTTTGGCATTTTAAAAGCACACCTAAACATGCACTAAACGGAGGTGTTATTATTGCTTCGGGATAATTCACTGCGACCTGAATAGATCTATTGTGTCCCGCTTGATACCATAAACGTTGAAATTCTCCGCTGTGCCATCTCCTTATACTATATGAGGGTGATTCTGATTCTGATAGTTCTACAAGATGTCTATCAACCCTATCTTAATAAGAATATGATTATATGGTTCATGTTTCAAAAATGTATTCTGGATCTTCTTCTAGACAGAATCTACATGTTCTATTCGTTTGTATACACATAGTCAGATGTTTAACAAACCGACAGTGTTCTGTAACAAGTCTTGTTAGAATTCTCAGGTTTTTCTTCGGTAGCTTAATGTATTCTATAAATATTTTCCGGTCATAGGACCCACTGAATTTCTTTGATTGACGCATTGTTTCCTGCCCCAACCATAGTTTTTTTCTATTGTAAAAAAAAACGGAGGTAAATAATTATGTATTTAAAAAAATTAGTCATCAATAAAAGCCGTTATTAGTTCTTGTTGCATTTCTAGTTAAAACAAACAAAGTCCTGCTGAGTTTTTAAATAAAACTTTTCCAAAAATGCCAAACAGCGGTATTACTGATGTCATCAAAACCCATTTTAAACAGTTTCGGTTTAAAAACGGATTTAAAACGATTTATAAATGTTTTTATTTTTAAGTTATGTGTCTTATAAGTATTCTAAATTTTTTACAACTGTTTTTTTTGACATCATCGAACAGAATAAATTGTTAATTTATAACATTTTTGATAAAGCACTTGAATTTGAAATTATGCATATTTGTTTAATTTTTCTTCTCCAATGACAACCATTGTTGTTATCATTTTAAAATTGTAGTTTTAAAAAAAAATATGACTACTAACTCTCATATGAGTGTCACAACTTGATAGCACTTTACCAGTTTACGATAAACAATATTGATTGAAACAATAAGTTACAAGCTAAATGCAAAAACAAATAATTTTCTGTTATTGGTATTAGGCAGTTACCAGGACAGTGAACATGATATGCAAACTATCAACCAGAAGAATGCCCCATCACCAGTCACATAAACAGACGTTGATCGTTTACGGCAAACGTTAAATTGTTATTTTCAATGACTTATTTATCATTCGTTCAGATTTATATTTATAGAAATGCATTGTGTGCTGCCTGCTGGTCGTGCGCATTACTGTTTTGTATTTGCAATAAAATGCAGCAACATGTCACTGATAAATACCTCGCTACTGTGATGTCATCGCAGTTATTATTTAATAGATTCAATAATGCCGATTGCCATGACTTATCATGTAACAAACTACGTCAAAAGTATTTGCAAAGTAACAAAACACACAGACACACACACGAATAGATGTAGTTACAACAAACAGTCAAACATCCAGGCAAATAAGAATAGGTCATGCAAATACATAACACTTGGTTTTTTGTGAAGCTAAAAATAAATAAAAGAATCTGGAGTGTGTCGCTTTTATAAATAACATATGTATTTTTAAATACATCTGTGTACAAAATGCATATTCCCGAAGATATTTGTAGTGTTGAAGCGCTTGAACCACCTTGCTTGCAGCGTCGCATAGCATTTCTACTGAGTTTTAATTTTGGCTGTGAGCCAAAAGAAAATGGAAAATCAAACAAATAAATATTTGCTCGATTGGAAATGTTGAAGCGGAATATTTAAAAATAAGCTGGATAAGTTTAACTGCGTTTATTTAATAATAATAATACCAAAAAAGATTTAAATAATATAGCACGTATAGAAATTGTTTTTTTATGTTTTAAATTTTTATAAAATGATCATTTTATAGTATACATTCGCACCAAACAATTTCATATTAACACATTCATACTTTCATATGCTGATAATCTATATAATAAAAATAACCAGGGATTGAGACCGAAACGTTATATTCTAAACAGAAGGTAGTTGTAACATTAAACAGTCTCAATATATCAGATTTTAGATATTTCTACGGTCAATGTATACCAATAACAATATTTTAATAATAAAAAAGTTGGGCCGAATAGTACTAAAGAACCTCTCACCATTTGAGCAGTGCATGTTATATTTGTACTCAAATGGTAAGAACTACAGTTTAATGCAGAATCTTAACGGCGACAAGAGCTTTTCATATGCAGTGTTTTTTACTTAGAAATAAGTTAATGCGAATGAAATATATCGCTTGCAGTCCTTGGAATACTTTACAATAAAAAAAATAATGCACAAATGTATGAAATTAGAATAAAAATGACCATGTTATTTATCAATATCCGGATTAATTTTATTTTTGCCACATTGATGATAATGATTAAATGAATGATATCAAATTATTGACATAAAATAATGATTCTCTAATTTGAATTTTTGAAGTGAAGTTTTACGAAATGGGCATGAAATAATGGAATTATGATATTTCCTATTTTTGTGTCTATTAAACTTTGAATAGTACGTTTGTGTTCAGTTACAATATGAAACACATAAAATCAAATAAATTCAGAATAAGCTCTAAAAAAATAAGGAGGGTTTTGTTTGGTACTAGGGCGGAATTATGGTATTTTAACTAAAGTGTATGAATTGTATCGGTTGGCTAATATCGATAAAATAGTGCGTAGTAACATACAAAAGTAACATTGCTTTATCGATATTAGCTAGAATTTAGTCAATTAGTATTTATTTGCACAGACCCTAAATCAATAATGGCAGGGTTTGGTGCAAAAAGGTCTCAAATCCATTATACAGAACAAACTGGCTTAAATATTGTTACGAAAAGATGTAATTTGCCCCATAGTGCAAGCAATCAACAACAATATATGAGACGCAAGACAATTCAGCGCACTAAGTAAAGTCTTAGAAAGAGACGGAAGATCATTCAGCGCACTAAGCAATGTGCGAGAAAGAGATGGAAGATCAGCACATTAAAACACATGAGTGCGAATTAGATGCCAATAGCATCCGTCATTCACGAAACGAGTAGAAAGTTCTCGAAACATGTCGGTTTAAATCAGGGCTGTGCTATCCACTCTAGCACAGCCACTTACAAAAAAAATCCATGATTTTTGGATTTTATTGATTTTTGTACATTTTTTAAATTATAAAATAGGAAATATATTTGTGGTTTTCAAAGTACGATTTATTTTGTGAAAATTTAAGAATTTGACATGAACCACCAAATCAAAAAAAATATTAGGACCACTGCTGGATGTAATCTCCAGAGAAGTTGATACTGAAATGATTCATATATTATATTAACCAACATAGCCAACATAGGTCTTTATGTAGATGCATATAATTTAATGATATAAATAGTTAGATGTAGTCTCCGAAACTATAGATTTAATTCAAGCCAATTCTAAGCCAATTTTTAAAGCGGTAGACATTGATTGAATCTATTAGATTCAGAAGAGTTGTCCTGTTATAAAGATGACATTCAAAATAGATTTGATCAGGCACTAAGACTGTTTCATTTTTTCGCCCATATGACTAATTCAATATATTAAAGAAAACGGCTTCGAGTACACGATTTCCTAACTCCGTATCGACAAAATTCGATATCGTTAACTACAATTAACGACAAATATTGTTAGGAAGTAATCCGTACACAGTTCGCTATGATATTTATCGTCAGCTGTCATCGTTAAGTATTTATTTTATTTATAAAAAATCTAATAAAATTAAAAAAGTCCAATAAAATCCAATAAAAACCAAAAAATTATGGTGGAGGATTTTTTTTTAAATAAGGATTTTTTCCAGCCCTGATTAAAATAGTGAACATGCAGCAGTTGTTAGAATTTTTTATTAGTAAAGTTGTTTATTAAAGTGAATTAATGAAGTTAATTGTTATAATTTATACCAAACATAAGAGTGTTTTTATTTTTAACACAATCGAGAGATACGAACTTGTAGAACAGTTTTCCGTAGACTGAATTTACGTAACAATATGAATACTTAGAAAAGACAAAGTTTAGGTAAGAAATCGGAATTGATATTATTCATATCTGATATTATTCATATTTTAACCCTAAAAACTATTTGATGATAATTTTAAATTCGATATAATAATGATAAATTATAGATATAAAATTCAAAGTATTTGAAAATTATATTGCGTGTTCTTTTTACTTTTGGTCAAAAAATTAAATTAAATAAAATCCATTTATGATATCATATCGATATCTATAACGAAAAAACAACGATATCATTTTACATAGGTTCGTTTTTATCGAAAACCCTATCGTTTTCGTATCATAGATTATCGAAAACGACAATTTGAGGCTATAAACGATATCGTAAAATTATAGATTGGTTTGCTGGGAAGATCAAAGATGGTATATTATCTACAAAATATGAAAAAATACCTGTGGACTGAATTTTAAAAAAAGTTCGGTTTTTTAAAACCCTGAGGCCATATTTTCGTTTTATAAGTAGTATAAAATGGGAATGAAAATGAGACAAAAACTATTTTTTATATTATTGAAAGAATATGAAAATAGTTTTTATCTCATTTTCATTCTCATTTTAAAATTCTCATAAAAGAAGAATATACCCCTGGAACAAATAAATTTATATTTCGAAAATAAATAATATAATTCTATCGTATCGTCAAAAATCGTGATATCATTCTAGATCCTTTGAAAAAGCCTATAAATTTCGTATCATTATGGACTATTGAAAAAATAATTTCGCCCTAAAAATTGGATTTTGTTCAATAGCTAGTTAATGAAATACAATACCGTGGGATTTTATTTAAAAAAAACACATCTTCTTAATAATTTTTTGTGACTATTTGCGAAAAGCGCAACTCAAAATTTGATAATTGAATTAACCCCAAATATCATGTAAAATAAAACGAAAACGAATTCGTCTAAAAGTGTCAAAAATTCCAGTGACAGAATTTTATATTTGTTCATTTCGATGTCATTTTTGTTTTTAATTTGTTTTCCAACTAATTCATTTGGGTACGTTTTGTGTTATATGGGATTAAATTTAAAAATTAACGATAACGTTTTGTTATCTGTAACGACGACTTAAATAGAGATATCGTTCTAGATAGTATACTTTTTTTATCAAAAACCCCATCATTTTCATATCATTATGGATTATTAAAAAAATTAAATTGTTTCCAAAATTTTGATTTGATAAAAAAGTTTGAAATACTAAAACGAAATAAAAGAGCGAAAAGACAAAACACTTTTTTATTCTTTTTTTCGTGAAAATTTTGAGACTTTAAATAAATTGAAACGTTTTTTACTCCTAAAATATGGATACCTAAAGTTAAAAATGACCCGATTTTGAATTTGTATGTATGTTATTTATTATGTAGGTGGACGAACAAACAAAAAAACAAACCTCTTCCAAAACCGAAATTGTCTGACGACAATCGGGCATACGCGTCGCAAATGTCGATGTTGTTGGTGAATTGTAATCATCGCGAGTCTCTTCCACGAACTCCGCGATGCCAATGAGCTGGGCTGGTGGCATTTTGTTACTTTGTTCTTCTTCGTCTATTTATTACGTTGTTGTTGTTGTTGCTGCTGCTGGCAGGAAGTCAGTCTCAGTCACCACTCGTTGACTGCAATAAAAACCTTATGCGGGAAACTGGAACAGCTGCAACAGCTGAATGAAAGAGTTTACGTTTGGAGTGGTCGCAGGATCACACACACACACACGCACGCATACATATATATACACACGAACACCGACGCGTAGTAGATTGATGTAGATGGACGCGAAGAAAATGGAAAATGTAGACAGGAAAATTTGTATTTGAAGTTATTCCTGTTGTTTATATGTTTTTGTTGCACTTGATGTTTTTATTGTTGTTTGTGTAGAACTATTTTTTCTTAATTAATTTAAAACTATTTTTATTTTGTATTTTGTGCGTTTAGGTCTTATCACTTTTATCATAAATGTGGCGAAGCTTTTTAAAATTCGGCATTGCTAGTATTGTTGTTTTTGTTTTTGTTGTAATACGTTGTTCGCAGTGTCTTCTTCAGAGAATAGAGAAAATTGTAGTTAACACCCATTTTTGTGCAGTTGAATTTCTTTTGGGTTTTTCTTTTTTGTTCACTATTTATTATTGCAAATTGGTCACACAATTAGCTACGAATATTAATCGACACATTAAATTTCACATTTTCAATTCCACACGCAAATTTTTACAAATTTTCTCCGCGTAGTTTTTTTTTTTCTTCAGCCCAGTCACTCGCGTCGCAGTATTCGTTTTTAGTAATAATTTGCAAGAACCATAACCACTGCGACGTCCTTTATGGTTCTAATATATATTTTAATGAATTTATTAGTAATTGCATTTTTAATTGTGCGGAATATGAATAGTGGATTTTGTATCTTTTGATTTTTCACACTAAATCTGTACGTCAATTCTTTGCAACGCAGATTACCAAGTCGATATGAGTAGGCAACGGCGGTGCGTTCAGCCGACCTTTTTTGCAGGAATCCCCGCCGCTGTCATTTTTATCGGCTTAAATAGCTGCTGCAAACATTTGATTTTATCGGCTAAAAAAATTTTTAAAATCTTTTACAATTTTTATATGAAAATTGACCTAGCTGCCCAGCCGGCCAAACTATCATAAACGACATCGTAAATGATAGCAAATATTCGTAAATAATGAATAAAACAATCGTATACGAGAATCGTAAATGATTCGAAAACGCATACAATTTCGTTCTTAATTTGTCCATCGTAACGAGGTATCATAAACGAACTAAAAACACTCATATATGATAAATTTTCAATTGTTTATGATCGTAAAATACGATTATATACTCGTTATAAACGATGTTTTTTGTTCGTAAACGAACTCGTTTTTAATATTTTTACGGTTAAATTTTAATCGTAAATGATAATCATTTTTAACTCTTTTACGAGCTTTTTCCTACTTTTTTAACGATACAAAAAAATGAAGTAAATGCATTTAATTTTTATATTAAGCTCCCAAGTGCATTTACTTACTTCTTAATTACAGCAAATGATTTAAAGTTTTCAGCAAAACAATTTTTTTAATGTTGTTAAAAATTTTGAACATATTATGCATTTTATTAAATGAACTTTTGATTAGAAATACAATAATCAATTTTGACAATCTTTTTTTACGATTTAAACACTCGTAAAAGACGAGCCATCTTTATTTACGAGCAAAATATAATTGTTTTTTTTATCGACATTTTTCATCGTTTTTACGTGCAAAATGATCGAAATTTATGATTATTTTGAATCGTCAAATGATCGTAATTTACGATAATCATAAAAAATTGTAGGTGCCGACTGGGATGGCAATAGCACACAGAAAAAATATTGTACCTATATATAACAATTGATATAAATATATAAAACAAATACGTATTCCAATTCAAAATATTATTTAATTGTATTCACACATTTTTGTATTAAAAATATTAATAGAAATAAATTTAAAATCACGTGAATAGAATTAAATGATCAATTGTATTTAAAACTATTGTCAGTTGTTTTTGATTTATGTATTTTTTTTAAATACAACTTTGGGATGTGTGCTATTTTCTGGTGTTTTTTTCATTTAG
Source organism: Dryomyza anilis (assembly GCA_951804985.1). Lineage (NCBI taxonomy): Eukaryota > Metazoa > Arthropoda > Insecta > Diptera > Dryomyzidae > Dryomyza > Dryomyza anilis. The sequence goes on from OX638133.1 coordinate 11,800,921, forward strand.
CTTTGTGTTTATATTTTCGCAACGCCAGGTGATGTATTTATTGTCCGTATCAATGAATGCATCTATAGCCGATGAATTCAATATCGGATTCTACATCGGATTCTCGAGAACCAATATCGACGCAGGAGATTCTAAACAAATGGCCTGAATATTTTTAATCCAATTCAAAATAATGTCAATGTAAAACCAATTTGGTTATTAGTGATTGTTACTGGGTGACAACGAATCTAAAAATAATAGCATTATTTTGATTATATGTATGTTTGGCATAACGATATCACAATTAAATAAGAACGCTGTTTTCTTTTAGCACTCAGTAATACTCACATTAATACTTTTCATATAGTTCAAAAGTTCCTTTTGGTGGATGAATTTGTTTAAGTACCGCCAATTACTGTTAATACCAGATAGTGGCTGCTTGTGAAATATCCAATTTATCCGTAATTCACTGAACTCAAAATAGGAACAATAGATGGAAATAATTAAGTATAAATAAAATATGTGTAATAAAAAAAAATAAAAGTTTAAGTATATAATTAAATAATATAAATAATAAAAATGTAATTTAAAAAAATGGAAAAAACGAATATTGTGTAAAGAAGATATTAGCACTATTTACACATTAAAATATGTTTACATTTACTTACATTTACTATTTTTACATTACGATGAAATGTAAACATATATATGTTTACGTGTAAATAAAATGTTTTTCACATTCAAGCATATATATGTTTGCAAGATCTGTTTGGCTGTTATTATAATAATGTTTGAAAATGAAATAAAACTTCTGTTTACATAAAGCTCCAAAGATATATGAAATGCCTGCAAAATTATGTTTGGGAGAGCCCTTTTTTTTGCAGCGTGTACTAATTAATTGTGTAATTAATTAATGATAAATTAATTCGTAATAAAACATTTAAAATATATAACAACTTTAATATCAATATAACAAAAGAAGTTGTTAAATTTTCTTAAATTAACGACTTCTCATTATTACGAATATTAAACTAAATAAAATTAAAAATATATAAAAATTAAAATATTAAAAAAATATATGTGGAATATATTCTAATTCAGCAAACAGCAACAGTTGTCAGTTTATAACCTTCAACTGTGACAGTTCAAATTCAGCACATTGTGAATGTCAATCCACGCTGTCAAAATTTTTGCAGCAGAGCCCAACACTGTGGAAAATCGTGCGAGTTTCGAGTGGATTAATTGCCAACCAAACAGTGGAATTCCCTTTAAAAAATTTCGAATTAAATTCATAAAACCCCACTTAACTTATTGGCTCACATTATACAGCAGTATTTGTGAAACTAGCAACTTTTAGCAACGCAAAAATGTAAGTTTTCAAAGCAGCAACCAGCTATGTGTGAATTGAAAGTCTGCAGCAAGAGTATCTTTTCCAACAGTGTCCTTGTTGATTGCTATTAAAACAGCAGCTAATATGAGTGATAACAAAGCAGCCAATAATAAAAGAAGTTCAGGAAATAATGCGGCCGAGACTGCAACTGCCGCTGCTGCGGCTGCTGACAGCTTAAACTCCTCGGAAGACAATACATGCGTTGTCTGCTTCAAGAATGTGGACATCTATTCCATTGGCGAATGTGACCATCCGGTGTGCTACGAGTGCTCGACGCGCATGCGTGTATTGTGCCAGCAAAACGAGTGTCCCATCTGCAGACAGGTGCTGTCGAAGGTATGATGACTATTCGTAACATGGCGGCTGCCCGACCTTTACTTTCACTTGATTTTTCGATTTGCTTTTGTGTTTTTTTTTCAAAGGTCATATTCACCTGCGAAAAGCAGTCGTACCGTGAGCTGGAAGCCAAAAATCGCTCCGAGTATTATAGCAAAAAATACAAAATCTGTTTCTACACGAACAAAATACAGCAGGCCTTCTTTGATCTGCTCGACCATCAGTGCCCCAAGTGCAATGCGCAACCCTATCGTACCTTCAACGGGCTCAAGGGTCATGTGAGTCGCGAACATAATCTGCACTATTGCGATCTCTGTACCGAGCATCTGAAAATATTCACCTTTGAGCGACGCTGCTACACGCAGACCGAATTGGGGCTGCATCGTGTCAAAGGTGATGTGGACAACAAGTCGCATCGGGGGCATCCGTTGTGCGAGTATTGCAACTGTCGGTACTTGGATCGCGATGAACTGTTTCGGCATTTGCGGCGCGATCATTACTTTTGTCATTTTTGCGATGCGGATGGTTACAATGATTTCTACAAGTGCGTAAATTGATTTTAAAATAAATTAAATATGTTAATATTTTGTTTTGCAGAGATTATGACGCTTTGGCTGAGCATTTTCGACAGGATCACTACCTATGCGAGGAGGGCAAATGCGCCACAGAGCAGTTTACAGGCGCTTTTCGCACAGAGATCGACTACAAGGCGCACGTGGCCAATGTGCATGGCAAATCGCTGAACAAGCAGCAGGTCAAGCAGGCACGCACGCTGCAGCTGGAAATAACGCTGGGCAGACGAGGACGCACCGGACAACCGGAGCAGGGCATTGCTAATGTGCGCGGTGGACGCGGGTAATTTTCTGAGTTTTTTTGTTTCTTTTCTTTTTGTTTATCTTAATATTCAAAATCCATTTTTATGTGCAGCAATGAAAACCACTACGAAGAACCCGACGAGATGATGTACATGGAGGCGCAACAGAATCATCATCGCACAATCGATGCACAAAACGAGCAGGACTTTCCATCACTGGCAGGAGCCGGTGGACCTGCTATGTCGCTTGCTAGACCAGCGCTGATTTCAATGCGCAATCGTAACGGTACAGCTGGACTTGCGCGCACCAAAGAAAACTTTCCCGCTTTAGGTGGAGGTGGCGCTGGTTTTGTTGCTGCTGCTAATGGTGGTAAGCGAACTACTTATATAAATTTGAGTAATTTTATGGTGTATCAAAACTCATGAAATCGTCACATAAAATAGAGTGTCATAAGTATAAATGTTTTGGAGTATTGAATATGAAGATTTGAACTGCATACTCAGTATTTTTTGTTGCTACATAATGGTTTTAAGAAAATTGCAATAGAAATTTTAAGCCATTTTCAACCACTAAAAAAGACTGTACAAAATATAATATCCAAAAAGATTTTAACCGCAAATTTTTCTTAGTTGTCAGGTCTAATTTTAATATATAAATTAATGCCAATAATTTGATTAGTTTTCAAGATATGGGGATCTAAACATGGAAAATTTAGTTTTACTACGGCGCAACTGGATATTTTTAAACAAAATATGTAGTTACTAATTTAGAATTTTTGTTTTTGCTTTTGTTATTTTAATTTTATTTTTGTTCATTCTATAAATGTTGTTTTTTTTTGTTTTTGGATTTTTTAAAGTTTTTATTTTGCCTTTTAATTGGTTTTTTGAGTTTTTTTTTTTTGTGTTATAGATTTTTGTTTTACGTATTTTTCTTTTAATTATGCCTTAGTTTTTGTGTTTTTTCTTCTAATTTATTGTTATTATTATACCTTTTTGTTTTTTTTTTTAGTTTTGGATTGTTTTCGTGTTGTTTTTATTTCGTGTTTGCGTTTTTATTTTTTCATTTGATTCTGAGTTTAATTTTTGATTTTGTGTTTTGTTAGTGTTTATAATTTTCTTTTGATTTTGCATTTTTAATTTATGGGTTTTTTCTAGTAGTACTTTTGCGTTTGTTTTTTTTTTTGGCTCTAACTTTGACTTTTTATTTTTTTTCTTATTGCTTTTGATTATTTTTTTAATTTTGTTTGTGCTTTTATTTTTGATATTATTTTGTTCTGTTAATTTTGTTTTTCTGGTTTTGTTTTGGTTTGACTTTTTGTTTTGCTTTTGTTTCTGCGTTTGCATTTGGCTTTGAAATTGTGTTTTATTTTTAATTGTTTTACTTTTATTATAGTGTTTATTGTTATTTTTTTTATTTGTAATTTTTATATGTGCTTTACTTTTGACTTTTTGTTTTTACTTCTTTTCTGTTGATTTTATGTTAATTTCTTCTTTTTTTGTTATTTGTTTTTTTTTTTCTTATAATATGGGTTTATTTGTTTTTTGTTTGTGTTTATTTTTACTATTGTTTTGGTTTTGATTTGGTGTTTTTACTACAATATTTTTGGTTTGGTTTTGTATTTTTGATTTTGTTTTTTTTTTTTGATTTTGTTTTTTTTTTTTTCCATTTCACATTTTTGTTTTGGGTTTTTGTTTTTTGTGTTCGTTTTACTTTTTGCTTTTGTGCTTTTTCTATTGTAATTATACTTTTGATTTGTTTACTGCTTTTGTTTGTTTTTTTTTGCTTTTGTTTCTGCGTTTGACTTTGAAATTGTGTCTTGTTTTTCTTTTATTTTCGTCTTTGTTTTTAATTTTCTTTATATATCTATATATTGTGCTTTTTATATGTGCGTTTAACTTTGATTTTGTGTTTTTGTTTTTACTTTTTTTTACTTTTGTTTTGGTTTAGTGTTTTTTCTATTGTATTTTTGTTTTAATTTTGTTTTTTTGCTTTTGATTTTGTTTTTCTTTTTTTTACTTTTTTTTCTTATAATTTGGGTTTATTTTATTTTTGTTTGTGTTTATTTTTACTATTGTTTTTGTTTTGATTTGGTGTTTTTTCTATTGTCTTTTGATTTTGTATTTTTGATTTTGTTTTTCTTTTTTTACATTTTACATTTTTGTTTTTGGTTTTTTGTATTTGTTTTAATTATGTTTTTGCTTTTGTGTTTTTTCTATTGTAATTATGATTTTGATTTGTTTACTGCTTTTGTTTGTTATTTTTTTGCTTTTGTTATGTGTTTGACTTTGTGCTTTGTTTTTCTTTTATTTTCGTTTTTGTTTTTAATTTTTTTTATATATCTATATTTTGTGCTTTTTATACCCTACACTAAGAGTGAAAGGGTATATTCAGTTTGGTACGCCGTTTGTAACACCCAGAAGGAAGCATCTCCGGTATGGAAAAGTATATATATTCTTGATCAGCATGACCTCCCGAGTCGATTTAGCGATGTCCGTCTGTCCGTCTGTCTGTCCGTCTGTCTGTCTGTCTGTCTGTCTGTCTGTCTGTCTGTCTGTCTCTCTGTCTGTCTGTCTGTCTGTCTGTCTGTCCGTCTGTCCGTCTTAACTTATAACTTAGATTACTAATATACCTACGCTGTATGTGCGAAAATTGGCGAGATCGGTCCATTGTGACCTATGATCCGACCACTTATGTTCAAATACCTCATATAAAATGTACATATAAAGATCAATTTTTATGTATACGTGCTTAGGTAAACTTTTTTGGTCAAATATATATTGATATCATGC